>BJCM01064831.1:0-12269 GCA_018326385.1 Flaveria bidentis | reverse complement strand
TTCTCTCATTCCTAGTTCCAAACCTACCACCACACCCACATCCACCCCAGCTCCAAAGCCGGCTCCTACTCACCCTGCAGGTCTTGGCAGTGGTGCACCACTGCTGGAACCGGCACTCCGTGTGGTTCAACCTCAGCTAAATGGAAACGGGTCTTCTCTGCAAAACCAGGTCATTGATGAACCAACAAATGGGGAATCTGATGAAAACGATGACACCCGTGAAAAGCTACAGATGATTCGTGTCAAGTTTTTGAGACTTGCCCGTAGGCTTGGGCAAACCCCTCATAATGTTGTTGTGGCTCAGGTCTTGTATAGGTTAGGCTTGGCTGAACAAATAAGAGGCAGCAATGGAGGCCGTGTTGCTGCTTTTAGCTTTGAGCGGGCTAGTGCCATGGCTGAGCAGTTGGAAGCAGCCGGTCAAGAACCACTTGAGTTCTCATGCACCATCATGGTTCTTGGGAAAACCGGGGTCGGGAAAAGTGCAACCATCAACTCTATATTTGATGAAGTTAAGTTTGGAACTGACGCTTTTCAAGTTGGAACAAAAAAAGTTCAGGATGTTGTTGGAACCGTGCAGGGTATCAAGGTTCGTGTGATTGACACACCGGGCCTTCTTTCTTCATGGGCTGATCAAAGGAAGAATGAGAAAATTCTTCACTCGGTTAAACGGTTTATTCAAAAATCACCTCCAGATATTGTATTGTATCTTGATCGTTTGGACATGCAAACTAGGGATTTTGGTGATATGCCTCTTTTGAGAACTATAACTGATATATTTGGTCAATCTATATGGTTTAATGCTATTGTGGTCTTGACCCATGCTGCATCTGCTCCACCTGAAGGCCCAAATGGTACGGCTACTAGTTATGACATGTTTGTGACTCAACGGTCTCATGTGGTCCAGCAAGCCATTCGGCAGGCTGCAGGTGATATGCGGCTTATGAACCCTGTTTCATTAGTGGAAAACCATTCAGCATGTAGAACGAATCGTGCTGGTCAAAGGGTTTTGCCAAACGGTCAAGTGTGGAAACCTCATTTGCTACTACTATCATTTGCTTCAAAGATTCTAGTTGAAGCTAATATGCTTTTAAAATTGCAAGACTCACCACCTGGCAAGCCGTTTGCAGCAAGAGCTCGAGCACCACCATTGCCGTTTATTCTTTCAAATCTTTTACAATCGAGACCTCAGCTGAAGTTACCTCAGGAGCAGTTTGGTGGTGATGATGATGATGATGATGGTGAAGACATGGATGAGTCATCTGATGAAGAATCATCAGAATATGATGAATTGCCACCGTTTAAACGGTTGACTAGTTCTCAGTTGTCGAAGCTTAGTAAGGCACAGAAGAAATCCTATTATGACGAACTGGAATACAGGGAAAAGCTCTTCATGAAGAAACAGTTGAAGGAAGAAAAGAAGCAAAGAAAGATGATGAAAAAAATGGCAGAAGCAGAAAAGAATTATCCAAGTGAGTTAACTGATAATAACAACGCAGAAGAAGACAATAACGGTGCTGCATCGGTTCCTGTTGCTGCTCAAGATATGAATTTACCTGCTTCTTTTGATGCAGATAACCCGACTCATCGGTACAGGGTTCTCGATTCTGCTAACCAATGGCTCGTTAGACCCGTACTTGAGCCACATGGTTGGGACCATGATGTTGGTTATGAGGGAATTAATGTGGAACACTCGCTTGCAGTCAAAGAAAAGATACCTGTATCGTTTTCTGGTCAGATTACCAAAGATAAAAAAGATGCTAATCTTCAAATGGAGGTATCAACTGCATTAAAACATGGAAAGTCAAAGTCCACGACTTTAGCATTTGATATGCAGACTTTAGGAAAAGAATTGTCTTATACTTTGAGAAGTGAAACGCGGTTCATCAATTACAGAAAAAACAAAGCATCAGCTGGCTTTTCAGCTACTTATATGGGTGATTCGTTAACTGGCGGTATGAAATTTGAGGACAAACTAATGATTAGTAAACGAGGGCAGTTAGTGGTGGCAGGAGGAGCAGTTATTGGTCGTGGGGATGTGGCTTATGGTGGCAGTTTGGAGGCCACATTAAGAGATAAAGATTATCCTTTGGGTCGATTTTTGTCAACAATTGGTCTTTCAGTTATGGATTGGCATGGTGATCTGGCACTTGGATGGAATGCTCAATCTCAGATTCCTATCGGTCGGTTTACTAATTTGATTGGTCGTGTTAATTTAAATAACAAGGGCTCCGGTCAAGTTAGTGTTCGTTTGAATAGCTCAGAACAGCTTCAAATTGCATTAGCTGCCTTAGTTCCACTTGTCAGTAAGTTAATGGGGTATTATCAGGATCGCGATTCTGCATATTAGTCACATATTTTTGGACTCGAGAATGAAGAAAGTTATGTGGTCTATGCTGCTTGTGTGAACTTGCTTGACAAACATGTGAGTAGTACTTTCATCAACCTGCTAAATTTTCACGAGGGAGTTCATGTTTGTCCTTTTATATTTTGTTGGTTTTTTTAGCAGACTAACACTGAATTCTAAAGATCTCAAATTTTCAATATCATTTTTCAAAACTTAACTTTTAGCATTATGTGTCTTTGAACTGTTGGTTTTGCAAATGTACAGCCTTAAGTATGCTGTATAAATATTGTCTCCCATCTTGTATTGTATACTAGATGGTTATATTATGTTCCTATTAAAGATGCTGCGATCAGTTACCAGTATTGTTTTTTTCCTCTATATTTAAATAAAAATAATTAACACGACAGTTTGTTGCAGATTGGCCAAGATAATAGCCAAAAAGAAGGTGCAAATGTTTTGCGATTCTGGGAAGAGTAGGTAAAAATGCACACAAGACCGTTGCGCTATATCTTGATATGGAGCAAATCACCATGCTGCTAGTGCGTCTTTTCTCTTTTGTCGAATTTGTCATGGATATAGAGATGTTCTGGTTAGAATGGGAACACATTTAGTTATTGTATCATACGTATAAAGGTATGGAGTGAGGAAGGTCTTCATTTGATTCAGTAAAACAGAACTCCCTTTTTGTAGTTTGCAGAATTTGTTTGGCTTATAAGTTTATGGTGTATTTGGGGCTATGGTTGTGGCTGTTTCATGTCTTAAGTTGCATTTTGTTAGAGTCAAATACTTCTAAAGTTTCTTTTAGTTTCCATTATAAAAACGAGTTCCTTATTTTCTCATAATAAAACCTAGAACTGGGTTATATATATATTGTCTAGTATACAACTGAATTTTCTGAAAATAGTACCTGGTTTGTAGTATATACCCAAGTTTTAGACCGTTATATATGGCTTGATCATTTATATGCTATTATAAATATCTAAGAAAGTTTAAAGTTGTCTCATTAGTGGTGGAGCTTGAACTCAATATATAGAAAATATTATGTAGTGCTCATATATCTATGAGACTTACGAGTATTCATGTTGCTAAGAGTATGTTATCCTTTTAGTTCTGCAATGATACAATAAAGACGAAGAATCGCACCATTTATTAACGTTGCACCCAAAATAATAACAACACACAATTACTAACTTAACTACACATGTAGATCACACCTGAAAACTTAACGGTAACTTCTTTCAACTAATTAAAACACCATTTCTGAAACAAATCCATAAAACATAAAACTCAAACTTAGAAACTTCACAAACTCCTTTCACTACATTCCATCACCATGGTCAACATGCATAGATTAAACCCCAATTCTCTCAAGTTGATGGATCTATCTATCAACTTGTATGCCATCATATCATGCACGTTCAATCTCTTCAAGTTTATTTCTTTAAACCATGCATAATTGAAGCCTTTATCTGTTTCTTGATTATTCTTATGGATGAGAGAACATAGGAGGTAGAGGAGGGAGATCCTCTATGATGTGATGGAAATCTTTTGGAGGAAATGGAGGGAAAGTTTTTGGAGGAAGTTTTGGTAGAGAAAATGGTGGGCAAGGTTTCTTGTAGAATGGTGGAAGAGGTTTGTAAATGGGAACAGATGGCGGCAAGGTAACCGGAGACGGTGGGTTTACTAGCGGTGGCAGTGGCGGCTTTGGTGTTGGGTTGTATGTTGGGGCCGGAGGAGGGTTGAAAACCGGTGGCTTTGGCTTGTAAACTGGAACTGGTGGAGGATTGAAAACCGGTGGCTTTGGCTTTGGCTTGTAAGTTGGAACAGGAGCCGGCTTGGAAACTGGCGGCTTTGGCTTGTGTTCTGGGACTGGAGCCGGCTTGGAAACAGGCGGCTTTGGTTTCGGCTTTGGCTTGTGTTCTGGGACTGGAGCCGGCTTATAAACCGGTGGGTTTGGTTTCGGGTCACACTTTGGTGGCTTGACTGCTGGTGGCTTTGGCTCATGCTTTACAACTGGTGGCGTTGGTTTTGGCTTGTATACAGGTGGATTTGGCTTTGGTTTTGGCTTGTATACAGGTGGATTTGGCTTTGGTTTTGGCTTGTAAACAGGTGGCTGTGGGTTTGGTTTTGGCTTGTAAACAGGTGGCTGTGGCTTCGGCTCTGGCTTGTAGACAGGTGGCTTTGGCTCTGGCTTGTAGACAGGTGGCTTTGGCTCAGGCTTGTAGACAGGTGGCTTCGGCTCTGGCTTGTAGACAGGTGGCTTTGGCTCTGGCTTGACGACTGGTGGCTTGGGTGTTGGCTTGTAAACAGGAACTGGTGGGTTGGGCGTGGGCTTATGGACCGGAGTTGGAGCAGGCTCAACAACAGGTGGTGTTGATGGTGGCGTGACATGAACCGGAGGGTTGGGAGTTGGATTGTACACGGGAGCAGGAGGAGATTCAATGACCGGAGGATCATAAACAGGTGGCGAAAACGGCTTTTTAAACGGTATCTTTGGCGGGAACGGAAACGAAGGATAAACCTTTGGTGGAAGTGTTGGCAGTGGAAAATGATGGCCAAAAAACAGATGTTTTTTAGGCCAATGTGGTAGTTTTGGCAGTGGAGGATACTTAAAAAAAGGCCACAAGAATGCAGAAGTGCAAACAGCAGATGAAAACTTAAGTTTTCCTGTTGGTCCAAATGTGTGCTTTTGGTCTGACTTTGACAAAAAGACAATCTTCATGGCATCTAAAGTACCAGCATGAACTGCACAAGGTGCATCTGCTGCATTGTGAAGTTGTACGTAACATTCTTCTGTCAACTTGCCATCTTTCAACATCTCTTGTGGTAAAGATATCTTGAAATTCCCTTCACCATTAAGTTCCCCAACACCTCTTGTTTTCAATGCCCCGTTTTCGAGCTTGCAGTCAATGGTTACTTTAAGCCCTGAACATATACGTGTTCAATAAATAATCAGTATTAAGCAGAGAACTGTGATAGCCGTATAAACACACGTACATTACGACCAAATATAGCCAAAAAGACAATTTAAGTCGCAATGTTACCTGATAAAGCATGGCTGCTCTTAATATTACTCTCCTTACAATCACCACATTCTCCGGTTCCAACTACCTCAACAACTTTGTCGTAACCATAACACAAACTCCCGGAAAATAACAAAATTAGCAAGAAACCCAAAAGGGTTTCATGCCGACAGACCGAATAAACCTGCATCAAGAATCTTGAAAAACACAAGCACTATAGCACTTGATTATAAGCAAGTTTCTAAAAACTGCTCATTTTTGAGTTGGCACTTGAATCAGTTCACTACTAGTTTGTATATATAATAGAATGGGACTATGGGAGCTTGTGACAGTTTGGCTACAGAAGCTACTTGCCGACGACATAGCTATGAACAAGATCACATGACGTTAAGGGACCCGCGTCTGAATGGAAGTTAAAGATAAAATAAAACGAAGATGTTGAATCATCTTTCATTGATTGTGGTCTTAACTGCATTGAATTCTTGGGTTAGCTAGCTAGCATGTAAACCAGTAAATGTGACCTCTACACCTACTAACTAAAACTTGTTCATTAATACCTTCATTTCTTGGTACTTCCTAAAGATTATCAAAATGGTTACAGGCTGATGTTGCTTCAATATTTTCAAATTATACGCGTAAATGAATAACCGCAGATAATTTTCAAATTCATCGCGTTAGACATGCGAATGATACAAGTTATATAATAATCCTGTAAGGATCATATAAGGGTCATTGTTTTGAAATCTAGATACAGCTTCAAGAGTCTTGCTTCAGTAATGATGGAGCTGTTAATGAGTATGTCACCTTTGAAAAAAATTCTTATTGGGTCCGGATAGACATTTTATCAAACAGTTGGAGTACAATAATTGAAATGACGCATTAAAGGGATACGGATAGCTAAAATAACTCTATGTAGCCCACGTTTATACAACATTTTTTGGGGGAGAAATGAACTTGAGCTACAAGACAACCATTTTCACTTATTGAAAACCATAAGTAAAAATGTTAAAACATTTTCTAGGTAAACATTTTGGATGACTATTACCGTTAAAAAGAAGCAATTTGTATATGATTTATTCAATCATATTAGGTTATATCTTTGCAAGAATATAAAATAATTACATTATTTACGATGTATATCACCGAATATAGTTGAGATTATTTTTTTCTTTTCTGCCAAATTGTTAATCGGTTTGTCGTTTTTCCCAACATGATCATTTATGTTGGTCCATATATAAATGAAATATTTAATATTATGAAAATATGATCCATTTACCTTGCTTCATGTTTTTTTAACAAAAAACTCTTTAACATTTTTTACACATTAAAGTCATTTTACATGTTATATCTAAACAAAATTGTGAAAGTATAGTTTAAAACAACTCGAAACAAGTACGTCAGATTGTTATGAGATGGACGTTTAAAGGTTTTAGATAGCTATTTAATACTAGCAAGTGAATCGGTAGAAGCAAGGCAAAAGATATTAACCAACATAAGCAAGAGCAAAGCTAGCTATTCAATTTGAGAAAAACAAAATGATTTGTTTTTTGTGTTTTGGTATATGTGTATACATTTTTACAAAATGGATTCAATTTGATTGCAAATATATTTGTAGAGAATGCTAACAAAGTTTATTTAGAAAAGATCACCGATTCATTTGCTAGGGGAAATAGTTGTTTAATCCCTTTATGTCCAACTCAGTTCTAATTTCCAAGTTAGTTTCAAAAAGATATTTCGTTCAAATTTAACATGTGAAGGATTTTATTTGTAAATATCATTAAGATCTTTGTGAGAAAAATAGAAATAAAATATGTTGTTTTTGATGCGTTAAAAGTTATTGAAAGATTTTTTAGAAAAAGCAAAAAGTATGTTAATTTTTATGGTATATTGGTATCTATCCTTTCACAAAATAGTGCTTTGTGAGAGTACAAAATAGTTCTTTGTGAGAGTACATTATTGTTTATGTGGTTAAGAAGCGACAAATGCATGAGCACCAACATAAATATGCATGAGTAACTTTAGTCTTCAGACCGAGTTTACTCACAAAGACGTTCATATTTATCCTAGAAAACAATTGACCTTCAACTATACAAGATCATATTATTGACGTTCATTTTTACAAAGTAACTTTAGTCAGATCCCTTGCTTTATTGTTTAGTCATGTGATTCTTAGTATAAACATATACAATAATCTGAGGGCAAACCTATAGCTTAGAATAGGAACACTTTTTTTAATCCTTCAAAGTTTAATTTATTTTCTTATTTGTCAATGTTGACAGCATTTCCCAAATTTATTTTCTACCCAAATCTTTTTTTTAAATAGTTGAGCCACCCCTGCAAATCTTCAACAACACAGCACAACCATTGAGACAAATAAAAAATAAAAAACAGGATTCAAACTAATGGAAAGTAGTTGAAGTTTTGTCAAAAGTAAAACTGTATATGAAACACTCTAAATTAAAAGCAAGCGCCGGTAATTGCTAGCTAAAACTCAAAAAGAAAACTGAGGATGTTGCTCGTTCTACAACCGACTACGTTTGCTGAACATCAGAAGCTATTCCTCTACTTCTTCTTTTTCAATTTGTTCGACTGTGATTGAGTATAAGCAGTTCCCTGAGTTCATAACAAGTTTTTCATTAGCAAAAACCACTCATCCAATTACTTAAGTCATAATCAAACGGTTATATCATGTCATCTTATTGAACGAAGATTAAAAAAAGTACAAACCTGCAGCCACTCATCCATTGATGCATCAACAGTTCGAGTCCCAACTTCCACCTTTGTTATCTTCTTTGTTTTCTGAGTCATATATATTAACCATATAATCAGGATACATACAAAGAAAAGGTGTTAACTAAAACAGGTGGCAGAACAAATAAAAGAAAAAACGTATAATCCAAGAGCATAAAAATTCAGATGAAAAGAAGAATAAGTATAATCCAGAAACATAAAAAATCAATGACAAAGAAAATATATTTGGCAGTGATACTTGCCCTCCAGTTTGTATTCTAGTTTATAATACTCATTAACTTTAACAAATGAGTTTGTTATTTTTAATTACCTTGGAAAGAAATTGTAGCTGAGAGCGGACCCACAAGCCAAGGAGCACAAGAAGAGCAAGTCCAAGTGAAACCAAGAACACAGTCTCAACACTAACAAGACCTCCAGCTTCAGTTACTTCAATGGTGCCGTTATAAAATGTATTCTGGTATGGTAGTTGGTCAATTTCATACACTATTGTCCCAACAAGATCAAATGTTCCAGGCTGCAACAAGAAAAAAATGTCTAAGTAGTTTGGTAATTTATAGAACTAATTATTGTGATTGATGTTCTGCTAAAGGTGTGGTTCACTAATATGGTAATTAATCAAACATAATAATATGCTAATCAATATTTTTGAGGACTTAAAAGCATTGTGAGGACTTAAAAGCATGTACAGAAGAGATGAATATTTACCTGTAAGAATTTGCTGACAGCAAATATATAGGGAAATGTAGCCTGAACTGAAGCAGGAACTGATGCGTTGTTGAAAGCCTGACAATATAAGGGAATATACATCAAAATTCGAATAAAATAAAAAGATTTACAATTATAGTAACAACATTACCATTGTTGAGAGATTTTGAACTAACATCCGATGATCAAAGGGAAGATGAACACTAGCATGAACTGCGATAACCTTAACGCTTTGTTCCCCTGTTCATCAGCCATTGGAATTTAATTAAGTAACAACATTTCCGTGGACGCAAAGGTACAACTAACATAAGGTAACAACAGCTTACCCTCATTTTTCATTCCAACCAAAAGTTCAGTTTCTTGCCCTGCTACTACCACTGCAGAAACAAAGAAATTAAAGAACAAAAAAAGGTCTCTTAGAAGCTAAATCTGTTAACCAGAAGTCTGCTCAAAATAAACAAGGAATACCAAACTTACATTTTGCAAAGTTTTTAGGGAAAACACACACTGTTTCCACACCAGGAGCTGGATTATAATTCCCGACACCAATATCCTGGTTATCATCACCAACATAACTACCTTCCTCAACAGTTTCCGCCACAAGTTCAGCATCGGCTTCTGAGTCTGAATCAGACTGAGACCTAGCAACTATAGAACAAAATCATAATTACCAAATGATGCAAGAGATATTAACATGCAATGTGATGGCAAAACTACAACGTTTGCAATTCAAAATTACCTAAATGAGGAACCAAGCTCATAATTAGTTTAAAAGCTCATTTTTTTTAAAAATAATCATTAAGTATATGACAATATCCATCCAAATATCATTTAATTGTAATTAATCGTAAGTATAGATTGCACATGTGATGAAGAATGTTGCAATTAGAGATAAACAAAACTATACCCTATACGGCAATACAGAGTTTGCATATGACACACGATCCACATGAATAACATGAACTGATTCGATTTCTCATTAATTTCTCAATTAAAACAAACTGAGTGTGATTAGATCAACAAAAGGGAAATCAAAAACTTCCAATAAACATAAATTCTGAAATCAGTACATGCATGCACAGACAGCTAAACCTAAAATCAAAATCAAAATCGAATCAATTGTTAACGACCAAACAGGAGGCTAATACAACAGATTGTGTGACACATATCATCGTAAACAAATCGATTAAACAACATCACGAACTCACATCATAAAGTCAACTACATTGAAGAACAACCGCGTGAACTAAATTGTATAAAACAACAGATCCAAAAGCATGTAATCTAAAAAAATACACAATCAGTAATGGATCTAGGGCAAAATTGGATCTTGATCGGAATCATAAGAAGCAGATTGAAAAAGTTGGATGAATCCAGATCTGAGATGCGAGAGGTACCTTGAAGAAAGAATGAAGAAGAGAGAAGAAGAAGAGCGAGGATGAAAAAAGCCCTAATCTTCGCCATGATCGAATGCTTAAAAAAGATGAAGAATTCGATTATCGGAATGACGGAGATTCAATAGCGATACTATCGAGCTCGTGAGTCGTGATGGGTTAAACTTATATCAAGTGTGAGGCGTGGGAGTTGGGGAATGTTACGGAAACGTAACGAATGATCGGACGTCAAACTATTTTGGATTCAAACTCAAATAATGATATAATTTGATGTAATGTATAAGTATGATTCTTTTGTCATTACAAAACAAAGTAATTTACCGGATAAACATTAGTGTTACTAGATTAGGATGTTATCGATGAGAATAAGTTTTTTTGTTTTTATATTGAACTAGTATTAAGCTACTCGCAATGTCACACTGCCGCCAACACTAAAAAGCTCGTCAAAGAAATTAAAAAAAACTGAATAAAAAGTAGACATAAAAACGTTAAACCATGCACATGTGTTGCGGGACGTTAATATGTATAAATAAGACCGAAATGTAAACACAATATGGCCGTTAAACGAAAAAAAAGGTACAAATATTGAACCACAGACGCATGTTACAGTACGTTAACTCGAAAACTTAAGACCGAGATGTAAAACCCAAAATTTTTAAAATGTTAAAAGTATATGTGATTAAAGTTAAAAGTAAAAACAAATGTAAGGGTCAAAACTATATGATTAAAGGTAAAAAACAAAAAAAATGTACAACCTACAAAGCATGAGATACAAATCACACTGCACATCCAAGTTAATGTTTAGTATAATATAAATTAAAAACTAATATCAAATATTAGTTTTAGAATACTCATAATTTTGTATACTACTTATTTAATCAAATACAACGTATATAAATATATGTGGGCATTCAAACCAAGAAATTAAACATGTTTTTTATAGGTGTGGTAACTAAATTATCGTACGAACGTCATGGACACAAGTAAGAGATGACTTTATTTTTATTCTTGTCTTGAGAATATATGTTATTGGTCATAATATAAGATCTAATAAGACTTGATTTGTTTTTCTAATAAGAGGGATCTTATTATAGGTTGATTAAGTTTACTGGCCGGATTGACCAAAAAATACGATCAAGATATATGTTCTTCTTTAGTTTAGGTTCTTTAGATGTGTTAGAACTTTCAAAGTCATTTCTTATTTGACTTAGAACATGGACTCCGTCGTTGTTAACAACAAAAGAAGGCATAGACCCCTCGCACACTATCCTAACCTTTTTTCATCCTTTAAGATTCTTAGTTGTGTTTACTTGCATGTGCTTTGATCAAGTTCTTCCTACTTTCAAATATTTAACCAAGGTAAAAGTTAGGTTTTCTTTTCTTTTAGTAAATTACTATTTTCGTCCCTGTTTGACGAAAATCATGCTTTTAGTTCAATACTTCATTTATTACATTGACGGTCCAATAGTTTCAAGTCTTGATTCAATTTCACCCAAGCCATTAATTCTATTAGTGTAATTTTGTTAAGTTAATATAAATTGACTATATTACCATTAGTAAACCCTAACCCTAGTCTAACCCTAACCCATCTCTTTCTCTTGCTATTCCTTCATCACCACCACCGCTGCTCACCACCACCACCCACCACCCATCACAGGCAACCATCTCTAGCCTCCACCTCCATCTCTGGCCTCCACAACCAAACTACATTCTCTTCTCTCTCATCTCAAGAACCACTGCCCACCTCCGCCATTTTGGTCTCCTCCCACACTCCTTTTCAAACTCAAATCAGATCTACTCCTAAAATCTAAGATCTGGATGGGTTTCTGTAGTGGTGGGTGGTGCAGGTGGTGGGCGAGGATGGCGGTGCAGGTGGCGGGTGGTGCAGGTAGCGAGTGGTAAGGTAGCGGGCGGTGTAGGTGGGGTCGATGCAGGTGGCGTGCGGTGAAGGTGGCGGGTGATGAAAGTGGGGGGTGGTGCAGGTGGCGGGCAATGCAGGTGCGGGCGGTGTAGGTGGCGGGCGATGCAGGTGGCGCGTAGTGCAGGTGGCCG
>BJCM01064829.1:0-20629 GCA_018326385.1 Flaveria bidentis | reverse complement strand
TGCTTTTAAAAATATTTTTTTATAAAAAAAATTAAATAATATAATTAGTAATTAATAAATTATTTAATAGGAGAAAGAAACATAAAAAGTTTATTAAAAATAAATATAATATTATCATGTGTCATGTATAGTTACTCTTTTATTAAAATAGATAGATTAAAAAAAAAGTCTCATACCTCATATGAGTAATAAGTTCAATATATTCTTTTATGTAATTTCCCATGTAATATTGTCTACATGACAACTAACTTGTAAACACATAGGTGATCTGTTAACTTAAGTAGTTTGTTACCTAAAAACCTACAAAATTCTTATCTTGATTAAAAATATCCATTCCATACTTTTAAATAAACACAAACTAGTTTATCTGATATGGATTTTGGACTATAAGAAAAACAGGATTGGTGAGATATTCTTAAGTGGCTCTTAAAAATGAGATTTCGGAGATATTTTTTACTTCTGCTCCTTAATCTTTTACAAAAATACTTATTTTTTAAAAAAATATTTAAAAACATCAATTTACCTTTAAAAGTTTTATAAGTATTATTTAAAAAGTTGTTTCAACTTAAATTATAATATAATAAAACTTTTGGACTGAACGTAAAATAAATGTTGAAAATTTTAAAGGAAAAAAGTTATTATTGTCATACCATAGGAAGCAAAATTAATATTTACTTAAAAATATATATTAACAATTTAACATCCATATGAACCATTGTATACTAGTGTTATACTCGTTTGGCGGCAGAGTACTATAACACAATATGGCATCATATTAGGATTTGTTTTTAACAAAGTCTATCATGAATTGATAGTCGGACAACAAAAACAAAACACCAATAAACAAAACGGGAAGAAGTCACGGTTAAACAAATAAAATTGCCAACGTAGTTTATCTAGAGTTAACGAAAAAGACGCATAACAGTCATGTTAAATGGTAGATCACTAGATTGAGGTTACAGGGATAACTGCAACCCCACGTTGCACGTATTCCTAATATCTGGTTGTCGACTAACTTCTTCCTCAAATACTGTAGGCCTTAGAAAACCACCTTTCAACCATCAAAACCGTTGGGTTTAAAGGGTCAGGATAGCATTTCAGGATGATCCGACGGCTAAGATTGATATTACCAATGGTTACACTCACCGTTGGTAATATAATATATAATCTAGTGTAATGTTTCTTCATTTGCTCTTCCCGTTACGAATTACATTCAAATTATTCGTGTTGTATTACCGTCTCAAATAAATGTTCACTCTTTTATTTTATCTGTAAATTATGATATTCCAAATTAGTTTAAAATTTTGTAATTTGTAATTAGTTATATATTATTTTGAACTGGTTTGCATTAGTTATTACATCCTTCTGTTCTATCACTAAACTATAATATGTTTTCAGAGTATGTATTCTATCAATAAACCATATTAATTACGTATATTATTATTTTAAAAATAATTTAACAACTCTATCCTACACAACTGTATCTTAAGTTATATTTACTCTACATTTTTATATCTACTCTACATTTCAAATGAGAATGAGACTTGAAACTATCACCGCTTGTGGTGAGGTTTCGTTAACATGTTTCGTGTTTGACATTAACTGATTTTGTGTCATTAACATGTCGACACGTTAAAGTCACAATATAAATCGTGTCTTAACAAATCAAACACATGTTAACATGTTAAAGCACTTGTTTAAACCTGTTTATATTTTTAGCTTATTAAAATAATTATATATATATATATATATATATGTATATATATATATATATATATATATGATATATGTTATTATAGTTCACGTTCAATCTTAAAATATTATCCTTTACCCTACCACTTCAATCGAATACGATTACCATAGCACAACTGATTGAGTCTCTGGCCTCCGCCCGAGGCCTTTTCGTACTTCGCCTCTTACCTCTTAAACTATGTTCTCGGTTGAAATAGATTTTTAATGGATTTTTGTTGCAAATATGTCAAGGTTATCATGTTCAAGATGATGTATTATTCAAAACTTTGATGGACTTTAATAAATTTTTGTTTCACTAAACGTGTGATTTTTATCATGTCTCCTAACATGTTTTATCGTGTAATATGTTTTTAAACAACTTTGTGTTCGTGTCTGAAAAAATGACAAGATTACTTATCATGTTGTGTTCATATTAAAATTTATTGTTTTTGTATCTTATCGTATCGTGTCTAACTTGTTATGTCATAGATGACCGCAAGAGGCATACAAAGTACATCTGCGGTTGTAAACGCTTGCCTTGCGGAGGAAGCAATGAAGTCTGCTTTTGTATTCACATGTGGTGTCAAACTAGAAATAGGTGATATTGTCGCAGTATTATATTTAACCACTTGATATTTTTTTATATCCTTTTCTCTTAAAACATAAAATATTAAAATGTTCGCTCCTTCCCATGTCGACCGTTCCATACAAAACGCGGATGATTTTTATTTATTTTTATTTTTTATTATTAATATTAAAATGCGTGACACCAATAAATGTTGTAGTGTATATGGATATGAAAGTAAAAAGAATACTAAATTCGACTATCGAACCTCTTCAGAATTTCGAATAAGCTTCCCTTACTACACAATGTTAAGATTGAACCAAACAAGAATTTTACAAAATTAAATGGTGAATTTAAAAGTACCAATAAATAAAAAGATTCACCATCTTCTGAGCAAACGATAAACAACTAGATCTTGATCGTCTCTCTCCCTTCTTCCGATTCCCGTGATGGTTGCGTCTCTATTTCGCCGGACAAAAGAAAAGAGAAAGGTGAGGCGGTGGAACTATAGAGAACGAAACATTTATCACTACGGAAAATACCAAAATTATCATTGGTCACTGTAGCAACCGACAAGAGTTTTAATATATATTATAATTAAAATCAGAATCACTAAATATTATTAATCATTTTTATTTGTTGATGAATACATAAAAATCATTAGCGTCTCTCCCCCTCTAATTTATAACCTATGATAAAAGAATTTTTTTTAAGATACGTGTCATCATTTTAGCATATCAAATGACACATGTTATCATTCTATCATATAAAAAATATTTTCCCGCATCTCTCTCATAATAAATACAAAAATAACTAATTTGACTTTCCTTTTTAACGAAAATATGTTAAAACAAATGCATTTATATTTGTATTTTTTGTCTTTCTCATATAAATGACAATTATTGTAAATAAGTAAACTTAACTATTAAACATCTAAAATATAAATATAGTTATTTTAATAATTTATTAATACATATTAAATATATAGTAATAATTTCTTATTCAGTATACGTTATAACTTTTAAATATTCATTATATTTATATTTCACCAATGGATAATAACATCTAAAAAATAAAATATTTATAAAACTAATAATTTTAATATGTTTTAATTATTCTACCTATGTAATACATGAGCTCTAACATTGTCTCAATATAAAGCAATGGTATTTGATTTTCTTCATTTTCTTTTAATTCCAAGGTGACACGTTGAATCACGACCTAGTTTAATTTCTAAGCGAGTTGATCTCAAGACCTAGTTTAATTTCTAAGCGAGTTGATCTCAAAACCGCTCAAGTTTTCAAATCATTTGAACATATTAAGCAAATTGATTCTGTTTAGCACGTAAATAAATCCTAATAAAATGTCACACACTGTCCTTTATTAAAACTTAAGATAGTATATAAATAAGGCAAATATAAAATTAGTCTTACAAAGAAGCAGACAAATTTAGGCAAACAAAACGATAAGATTAATATACTAAGTCATTGTGCTCCACTTGTATTGCCTGAAATCGTGCGACATTTTTAAAGACTGATTCATCAATCTTAATTAATAACTATCAAACTATTATTCAGGAAGGTTGATTTTTGTTATAATATATTATCCATATCAATAATCAACAAGATATTAAAATAATTCTTCTCAATCAATTAACCATCCCTGTCTAATTAGAGAAAAATAAGAAAACAATTTTCAATAATTTGACGAATCGTTTACTTAGTAAACTACAATTTATCAAATGGTCTATGTAAATTAAGGCTCTACGGTTCTACTACGTATAACGCATATCTTTGACACTTGTAACATTAGGCATTCCAACATTTTAACAAACAATTTTCTTTGTTTCACATTTATACAATCGAGTCAGTCACATAAAATCAATGTTTATGTCTAGGTTCCACATTTTAAACAAACGTGTCTCAACTAACGTGTTTATAACTGACATACCATGTCATTGATGTGCGCATAACTTAAAACAATTTTATTTTTTGAACGGAAAATGTACGACCCTGCTTCGGATATTAGGTATTACTTTAATCGGGTCCACCTATTTATTTTTCCAACTTCCCCTCAAGGAAACACATTATTAAAAAAGCTCACTGTTCAACTTAAAGTATTTTAACTCAAAATGAGACTTAAACTTATAACTATTATTTATTTATATATTATAGATAACTCATATTAAAAAATCACTGTTAACCTAAAACGGTTTTAAATAATAATATTATTCGGTGGTGTCACCCTATAAAAAGTGTCTGTCACTCAACGGTGTGAAATACGCAATCCTTTTTTTTTGTTAATCAATATTTACATTCTGAGAAATCAGTTGTGAAAGTAACCCAAATTCACATCTCCGATCTGAGAAATTGAATGAGCGGCAGCGAGGGAAGCTCGGGGCATTCCGCCGGAGAAGCTCCTCCGGCCACCGGAAAGAAGAAGGATAAGGCGAAAGTCAGCCGGACGTCGTTAATTTTGTGGCACACTCATCAGAACGATCCAGCGGCCGTGAGGAAGCTCTTGGAGGAAGATCCGTCGTTGGTTCAAGCTAGGGATTATGATAATCGAACTCCGCTTCACGTCGCTTCACTTCACGGATGGATCGAAGTTGCTAAATGTTTGATCGAGTACGGTGCTGATGTTAACGCGCAGGATCGATGGAAAAACACGGTAATGACGTACACAACTGCAAGCTTTTGGAATATTAGTCTTCTGTTTCGTGTTTTTATCATCGGATTATAATTATGCTTAGAGCTGATTGTTAATTGATGATTGTTGTAGTGCAGTTGAAATTAGTGAAATCTTAGAAATAAATTGTAACTAATTGTAAGGGTTTGGTTTAGCGGTTTGAATTTAGTATATCCTTGTTGTTTATACTTGATTTTATTGGATTTGGTTAAACGATTAAGGTTTAATATGCTCTCAGAAGAAACTAGACTGTAGGTTTTGTATAATTAATGTTGGATTACAGGAAGCAAGGCACAGTTAGTGATGTTGATTTGGTTTGAATTTTCTCCAACAGGTTGTATTGTTGCAACAGAAGCAAATACATGTTAACATTTTAAATTATTGTATGAAGGCATTTAGTTCATGTTTTGTCTACATAGCAGTATAGCATATGGACAGCTTAATATTGATGCTGTTTAGTTCTGCTTATTTCACTGTACGTTTAAGTTACCACCAAGTAGGCTTGACTGGAATTCTGGAAACTATAAGAACATATTCTTATAGATACAGTGTATCTGTTTAAGTTGTAGGCAAAAACCAAACATTTTAAGCTCGTTCTGGAAGCATATATGGTGCTGCAAACGAACCTAGGTTAGGAGAGTTTTGCTTGAGTGATCCATCACCTATTTGTACACTTGTTTACATTCTGACATAAAGAAATATATATGATTATAATCTGCAATAAACACGCATGATTGCTTAGTTTGAACAAATGGTTTTGGTAGTAAACAATATCTGTTATCTTCTTGATTTGTTTACTAGTCTCGAGCTATTCAGTAACCAAGTTTATTTTGGGTTATTCTGAGATTTCTTTCTAACAATACTTGATATTGTTCATGACAGCCACTAGCTGATGCAGAAGGAGCTAGGAAACATAACATGATTGAGCTACTAAAGTCGTATGGTGGCCTTTCATATGTAAGTTCACACCTGGCTACCCTGACTCTCATGTGATTTGGAATTTATTCTTGATAGTTGATTCTTAATTTATGGTATAAGTATAACTTTTGATACATGTTTTGCTGTGCATTCTTTAAAGCAGTTAAGATTGTATTTACCAATACACTATTCATCCTTTAGGAATTATATTCATAGGATTATATGTCTTCATTATCTTCTTGGAATTAGGATCCACAATCCATTTTTTTGAGGAATAAATATAAGGTTATGCTAATACACATTCTTATGGCGAGCTGTATGTTTTTTCTAAGTTTCAGAATTTTGTCAATCTTCTGCGCAGGGACAAAATGGAAGTCATTTTGAACCACGACCTGTGCCACCACCCCTTCCCAATAAGTGTGACTGGGAAATTGACCCTCTAGAGTTGGATTTCACAAACTCCCACTTAATAGGCAAGGTATGGGTTCATTTGCTAAAATCTTGTCGATTTATTGTTTTAATCTAACAAGCGAGGATGTAGATATGTTATTCCAAGTTCTAAACCAACAAGGAATTATTGATCATAACTAATTATGCTAATAGGGATCTTTTGGTGAGATTGTAAAAGCATGTTGGCGTGGAACACCTGTAGCTGTCAAACGTATACTTCCAAGTCTCTCAGATGACAAACTGGTGATGTGAGTTATATTATATCTGGTCAACTAGTAAAGTACTTCAAAACATTCTTTATTTTACAGTGAGCTTTACTACCAAAATGGATGAGTTTTCTTATTCTTGTTTGTATTGCCAATCCAGTCAAGACTTCAGGCATGAGGTGAATTTGCTGGTCAAACTTCGCCACCCCAATATAGTGCAATTTCTAGGAGCTGTTACCGAAAAGAAGCCGCTAATGCTGATAACTGAGTATCTACGAGGGGTAATTTATAAAAAAAACATCTATTTACTATAAGTTTAGAAATGAAAACAAAAGCAGAAACTACCATATATGCCGTCCTATCATCTGAACACTAATATGTGAATGTAGGGTGATCTCCACCAGTGCCTAAAGGGAAAGGGTGCACTAAGCCCAGCAACAGCTGTAAACTTCGCTTTAGACATTGCCAGGTACTTTTTATATTGTTTATAAAATAAGCTGTAAACTTCGCTTTAGACATTGCCAGGTACTTTTTATATTGTTTATAAAATACATCTTCTGTCATATAGCGTCCTGTTTCTTTTTTTGTTTCCTTTTCATTCTTTTTTGTGTGTGTTTGCAGAGGCATGGCTTATCTTCACAATGAGCCTAATGTTATCATTCATAGAGACCTAAAACCAAGGTTTGTTTATTTACTATATTCAGAACTCAGAATACAAAGGTTCTGTTTTCTTTAATGTGTGCACTCATATTTATACCTGGTTATAGTTCAGTTCTTTTTTCATGTTCCAGGAATGTTCTTTTAGTTAATTCAAATGCAGACCATTTAAAAGTTGGAGACTTTGGACTTAACAAGCTTATTAGGGTTCAAAATTCTCACGACATTTACAAAATGACTGGCGAGACAGGCAGCTGTATGGTTTATATCCTATATTCTGTTTTCCATTAAATCACCATTTTGTTGAATTTTCCATATAATTGAATATGTGGTATTTTCATGGTATAAATACAGATCGATACATGGCTCCTGAAGTCTTCAAGCACCGTAAATATGATAAAAAGGTTGATGTGTTCTCTTTTGCAATGATATTATATGAGGTAATTCATGGTGGAATGAGTTTTGTGATACAAGGATAGAAAACATATAATTGACAGTTTGATAATGATTTTTTAAATTCTTTTAGATGCTTGAAGGTGAGCCACCATTATCGGGTTATGAAGCTTATGAAGCAGCAAAATATGTGGCGGATGGACACAGGCCCGTATTTAGAGCAAAAGGTTACACTCCCGAACTGAAAGAGTAAGTGAATTTTCAGTCAAATATCCAAAATACCCACATGATATATACTGATTCTGATGTGTTTGAACATAATTTGGTAGGTTGACAGAGGAATGCTGGGCAGCAGATATGAATCGGAGACCGTCCTTTTTGGATATTTTAAAGAGGCTTGAAAAAATCAAAGAAACATTACATCCAGATCACCATTGGCATATTTTTACATGACCAATCATTGCTTGCAGTTGGCAGTCATCAATCATCTCCAACACATCATCAGTTTATGAACATATTCAAGCCCAAATCCTGACTTTGATAAAGATAAATGCAATTTTAGAAAAATGAGTTCCCTCCTTTTTTCTTCAGGTGAGTATCAAGGAATTTCAAGAAATCTTGGATAGTTTATAATTCAAATAATGAAGTTTTAATGTTAGTTGCAGCTTGGAAACACGTTTTTCTTGCCTGCTTTGTTCTCTGACTTTTTATATGTTTTGTACATGCTAAATTTGTTACATTTCCTTTTTCTCTGAAAGATAGTGCTGCTAATGTGAAATGATTTTGCTGTAACCATTTGTTATGAGGAACTATTTCAACATTTTGTAAACCTGTGCCTGCTTTTGTATGTGTGCTAGTAATTGAGATGCTGGTTGTGGCGACTGGATGTCGTGTCATGGTGAATCTACAGATGAAACCATATGCATGTTTCACTTGTGACACACATAGGACTGTTGTTTTGTTGAGACCCACTATGTTTATTTTGACAAGCTCATGTCAGCTTTTCTTTTATGTTTGTGACCCTTGGTGACCTGGGATCAGTCACATTGACCGAGCACGAGCTAGCTAGCTCTTCATGTAAATATTTTTTTTGGTAAGATAAGTTAACTGACCCAAGCACTACATCCTGATGCTTATATACCAATAATGTTGCCATCTAGTGGATGGGCCAATTAAAAAGACCGAAAGAGTTAAAGATTCAACATCGTAGGATAATGCAACACCGTCTATTACATATAACTATTAACCACAGCCTACATAAAGGTCACCGAGTGACTTTTTAGCTACGCTTTCATGAAAACCGTCATGAAAATTTCAAGATTCTTGACTTAAATGAGCTTCTTCTTTTCAAAAAACGATTTCAGATGCCATACTTGTAAACCGGCCACAGACAAGCAAACACATAGCGAAAGAAAACTCAACATTGCCATTCTCGAGTTAGTCTTGCTATTAAGTTGTTGCATTTCTTGTTCCCTGCAAGGCATACATAATACAACACCTGGTTACTCCTTTGACTCGTCACGACAAGTCGACAATTGACTCAACAAAGTAAAAAAAAACTACTTTAAAATGACCCATGAAATACTGTTCATTGACCTTTCACGGAGATAAAACATCTCTTCATGAATGGAAGTGATGGTATCTTCAAGCTTCTTTAACTCAAATTCCATAATCTACAACACAAACAATAATGGGATTATATTATGTTGATCTTGAACATCTAGGGACCCTTTTCATCAAATTTCTGTAGATTGTTAAAGTAATTTCATAAATGATCATCACTATCATATCATACGGGCCGTATGAGCTTCTTAGTGGTGTATATTGTCACATATCTAAACCTTAGTAAGTTATAAGGGCGAAATAAAATCAAGTTGCGATCTTATAACACCTCATATGGTCTCAAACACCTAACATGGGCAGTATAACATTATGAACACCTTATGAACACCACACATAACCGATATAACACGTGAGCGATCTGTCTTTACTCCGCCCTTTCATAAATCACCGAAGATACTTACGTCTATAGAACCTTTTTTCGCGACAGTCGACCAATCTTTAGCAGCCATACCAGACCTCCAGTCAAACTCGACCGAAAACTTGATTGCTGGACGATGATCAAGGGCGAAAAAGCAAGCCACATAATCTCCACCCTCAACAGCCTGAAATGCAAACTGTCCCGATTGAACATGATCAGCATAGTGATACGAATTTCCATACACCGAAGTCACCTGCATCAAATCATCACCAACGTCCAAACATCACATCTCCATATCAAAATTCTAAAAAAGATAACAAATTCAACCCAAATTCATGTAAAATTAAAGATAGCTGATGATAAACTGTAGTTGATGAGTTGGAGATTGTGTATCTGTGTTTTACTGTACCCTCAAAGTGAGTTTGTGGGATTGAGGTAAAGGGTGTTCTTCATTGGAGTTAACGATGGAATAGTGACCAACTGTCATGGAGTTGCTTTTGATATCTTCTGATATGCATTTGGTGCGACCTGATTCGATGTCGAAGCGAACCGATTGGACGATGGTGGGTAGAAACCATGTGATTACAAGGGTAGAAAGCATGAGTTTTTGAAGCTCCATTGTTAAGATACCTTTAGGTTTGAGTTGCAGGTTGTAGCTATATTCGATGCAAAAGGATGGTGTCGTTTTGGTAGTAGTTGCTTTCAAGAATCACGACTTCGACTGAAACAAGAGTCCGTCTTTCATATTTTCATAATAATATTTGTTGCAAGTTGTAACTTAACTATACAAACATTATTTTTAGATTAGAGGATGAGTCTTGAAATTTGTAAGTTTTGGTTATAACGATTTGTGTATTACTATTTTATCTTATGGCTTAGAATGAAATTAAAAAAAAAAAACGAAGAAATGTTGATACGTATAAACGTGTTATAACGGTTAATTCAAAATTTATAGAATATCTTATCTTGAAAGTTGGTAATAGAAATAGAAACTGTAGGAAATTAAAACCTTAAACATGCATAGAATGAATATGAACCCAAATATACCAAAGTTTTTACCTGTTCGATAAGATTGTTCAAAGAAACCAGTCTACCATTAAAGACCATATCATTACGCTCCTTTCATACGCTCCACATCATAGTTAAAATAATTGTGCTACTTGTTTTTTTCATCCTTCTAGTATCCACATGTATAGTTATGCAGACTGATATTATCTCTAACATTAAAAAATAAAAAATAGTGGAGATATGCCACATCAATGGGATATGAAATCTCATATGGATTGACCTGAACCTGAAAAATAATCAGAAATAACAACCCGAACACGAACACAACCCCGATTGACCTGAAGTTTTAATTTTTTTATTTATTTTTCATATATTAATACTTTAAAATTACTATTTTACGACAAAAAATACCAATTCATATAAAACAATTATATTTTAGTTGTGAAATCTTATGCCAATTTCTATTCAAGTTTTAAAATTTAAAATAGAACACATAAGAAATTAAATTTATGATACAAAACATATACAAAAAAATAAAAATATGAAAAATGGGCTAAACGGGTCAACCCCGCAAACCCGTTTGGTTGAAACCGAACCCGACCTGTTTAGCTAAGTTGGTTCACGGGTTCGATCCGAACCTAACTCATATCTATTTATAGTAAACAAAAACCCGTGAATTTTATGTTAGGTTCGTGTTTTGTTAGAAATTTAAACCTTATTGTTAAACCTTTAATACAAAAACAAACAACAAAAACAAAACTTTTCTTTTCTCAAACGTCAGTAGCAAAAAAATTCTTAGGTGGGGGAGCCAGTAGCCACTAACAATTATGATTAGAAGTTTAACTAAATCAATAATTTTGAATCGAAAGAAACGTCTATAAAATCAAAGTGTGAAATGTAGACCTATGTTGGCCCAAATAACCTTATATGTTCTTTAATTAATTTCTAAGGCAGGCCCTTTTTTGTCATTTTACCATTTAAAGAAACGACAATAGGAATCATTTTATTGCTTTAATATTCTCTTACTCTGCACAAAACCAGTTTATTTAGAAACATGAACTTAAGTTAGTTTCTTATATTTAAATAGAACCAAACGCTATGGTTTAAATATCATAAAATATCAAATTGGAGTATGATTATATTCATTTAATTCTACAACCATGTAAATACCAGTAACATCACACTCTTAAAAGTTTTGTATTACTCGTGTATAATTATTTTTCTATTTTCTATTGTACTTAAATTATTTTCTTATATATTAAATCGCAACTAACATGTTAAAATATTAAATAGACGAATTAGATTTTAGTAATCCAACCATGATCTACTATTGATACAAAAACATACTAATTAAGCTCATAACTTTTATTTGAATGTTAAAGTTTATTTCACTAGTATAATTGTTATAGATTTTTACTTAATTAATTTTATATTCACTAATATCATCATTGTGAGTGAAATTAAGTTCTAAGTTGAGTGTAAATATATGGTTTTTATGTAAGTGATGTTGTTTAGTAACAAAAGTGAATGCTAGTGTGTCATTGTTAAATTATTCAAATTGTTAGTAAGAATTATTATTAGTTAATGATTTATAATTTAAATTAGTAAAATTTAATTTAAAAATTAATATTTTCAAAAGTTTTTGTTTAGCTCAACTAGCATTAAACTCTTAAAAGTGAAATGATTTGAAGATGAATTAATTTTACCTAGAACTCTTGACATTATACAATGTGATAGACTATTATAATCTATATATCACTATAACTTCTTTAAAATATTCAAGATACAAAAAGAGTCACATTTTTTTATTCAAGTAAATTAATATATTATAATATACAAACTTGAAATTCTAAATAAAAAATAAAAAAATTGATTGTATGAAATAGTCCCAAACTTCTAGACACTCATATGACCTAGCAATTGCAAATTTGTACCATACTCCTCTGTCACTTTCATCACATTAGATCTCTCTTTCACACCCTTTTCCCCTAAAAATTTCATACAAACAAAAACAAAGACAAAAACTTCACCTTTCTTTGATTTTGGTAACCTCCAAAAGCAGATAAAAGTTCTTTCTTTTACACAATCAGATCTTCAAACATTGAAAAACATTTGACGATTCTGAACCTTTGGTAGTTGAATCCCCATTTTCTTCATAATTTTATTTATTGTTCATCACCCCTTTCAATATTCATTGTTTATCACTCCCTCCTTAGGGTTCTTATTCACCGATCCATTCGGCAAAACTTCAAATCTTTCTGTAAATTGCATACACCCATTTCGCCAATTTGGCTAATTTCGTATCATAATCTTCGAATTCTTCATCTTTCTTCAACACCCAGTTCGTATTTCGACAGAAATCGTTTCAGTTGGTGAAAAGTTTGAATCTTTTTGCAATTTTACGAGCACCCAACTGGTGGTTTGTTTAGGGTGATTAATTAGGGTTCTTATTGATTCAATTGGGTGTTAGAAAGGTAGCATATTTAGGTTTTCAGTGCAGAATTTGAGAATCTTATAGCAATGTCTTGATGATGAAGAAGAGATGTGGTGTGAAGATAAGAAATGGATGTTAGATCTGAAAACAGTAGTGTGCAGGTGGTGAGGTGGGCTAAGTTACCGGGTCAAGTGATCCAGCGAACCAGATTGCAAGTGTGGTTCATTAGGGTTTGTTCCACCATTTTGATTTGGACTTGTTTGGTTCAGCTTTTGACTGTTGGTGAGCTTTGGCACCCACGATTCTTCACCGGATTCTTGAACCCGATAAATGCATCCGCCCGACTGTCCCCTGAGGCCATAGTCACCCTGCTGCCACCACCACCTCTGCCACCCTTAAGTGAGTGATGATAAAGTGTTGGGTTTATGTTCATTTCTGTATCTTATCCAATTGATTACAATGTATGTTCATTTTAGGTAATATGTTTTAGTTCATAGATGATCTGTACTAGATTTTGACAGTAGATTCTATGGTAGAAAGATAATAACTAGCTAGATAAATAATAGTTAGTTCTGTAACATTAATCTTTTTAATTGATATGCTTACCATAATTCATTTTATGAGCAGTTTATACCAAGGTTAAGGAAGATTTTGTTTTAGTTAATTATAATTATATTGTTGTGCAGGGAATTATACAAGTAACGGGTTTCTTAAAGTTTCTTGCAACGGGGGTTTAAATCAAATGAGAGCTGCGGTTCGTGGTTCTTTCATTTGATTTTGTATCTAATTTATACCTGCATTGGTAGTTTGTAATTATATACTAAGATTTACCATTTCAGATATGTGATATGGTGACAGTTGCTCGTCTTTTAAACCTCACTTTGGTTGTTCCAGAGCTTGATAAGACATCTTTTTGGGCTGATCCTAGGTAATTATCTTGTTATTATCTTTTATTTTTTTATAATACTCGTAATGTTATTGCATCTTACATTAGTATGTTTATGTTTTGGTGTTTTGTTTAGTGATTTTGAGGACATATTTAATGTCGGGCACTTCATTGATTCCCTAAGGGATGAAGTCCGGATTGTTAAAAGGTTACCAAAGAGATTTAGCAGAAAGTATGGATATCAGCCATTAGAGATGCCGCCTGTCAGCTGGTCAAGTGAAAAATACTACCTTGAACAGGTTTGTATCTTACTATCTTCTACAATTAGCATACCAAATTTGACTCTAAATGTTTGATTCTTTATTAATGATTTGCTTTACCTTTTTATTATAGTTTGATGTCTTTGATGTTTTCATTAAGGAATGATATTTCAGATACTATCTTACTCTTGAAGCTTACCTAAACTGTGTGATTAGTCGATACACGATTAGCAAACAATGGCATTCCACCTCATCTTCAAAATTGAAGCTTACATTAAGGAATGATATTTCAGATATTTTTTTTAATTGTAATTTTGTACCAAATTGCAGATTTTACCACTTTTCAACAAGCATAAGGTGATACATTTTAATCGAACGGATACACGATTAGCAAACAATGGCATTCCACCTCATCTTCAAAAGCTTAGGTGTCGTGTCAATTTCCATGCATTAAAGTTCACACCTCCAATTGAAGCTCTTGGGAATAAGTTGGTGAATATTCTTCAAGAAAAAGGACCATTTATGGCATTGCACTTGAGATATGAGATGGACATGTTAGCATTTTCGGGTTGTACACATGGGTGCACTGCTGAAGAATCAGAGGAACTCAAACATCTGAGGTAACGTCTCTTTTTTTCCTCAATCTAACAAGAAATGGTATGGTTTTTATTAAAGGTGGCATTTTGAGCAATTTATTTATGAACGGGTTGATTTAGATTATGCTTTATCTCAAACTTGTTAAATAAAAGTAATTACTTTAAAAGGAAACATGTCAACTGGGCGTGGGACAGGTTGAAGGTCATGCATCTCTAATTGATAAACCTCGTACATCATTTTATTCAAGAAAATTAGTGACAATATGACATAACATAATATTTGTAACATATCTCAGCACACTAAATATCGAGAAGACAACTTTAAATTAAAGGTTGGGCAGATCAAATTAAAAAAATAGGTCGATTTAGGTTATGTTTGATTTCGAGCAGATCAAATTAGAAAAGTTAGCTTGACAGGAATTGGGCCAAAGAGGTCGAAAGCCATGTAATTATAGTGTATAAAGCCTCCATTGATCATTGTGTTCCAAAAATTAGATTAGTAACAAACACCATAAAAATACTCTCTTCGACCTGTTACCCAACCAACCAGTTTGATGACAACTTTTGTTTTTAGATATGCGTTTCCTTGGTGGCGAGAGAAAGAGATAGTGTCTGAAGAACGGAGATCACAAGGTCTTTGTCCTCTTACACCTGAAGAAGCAACATTAACTCTACAAGCACTCGGGTTTGACGCGAACACACAAATATATATTGCTTCAGGTGAAATCTATGGCAGTGAAAAAAGACTTGCTGCTTTAAGGAATACATTTCCTCGGATTGTAAGTGATTGCTCTTAATTGTTTGAATTATTTGATTTCTTTTAAGGTAATTGGTTTGTTTTGAAGTAAAGATTTGTCTTTTGATTCCACATTGTAGGTGAAGAAAGAAACTCTATTAGATCCGGAAGAATTGAGACAGTTTCAGAATCATTCTTCTCAAATGGCAGCTCTTGATTTCATGGTTTCAGTTGCTAGTAACATTTTTGTTCCAACTTATGATGGTAATATGGCAAAGCTTGTTGAAGGTCACCGAAGGTAATTTTAGCGTGTGTGGTGCATACATAGTCAGATAAGTAATCTGGTCTTTACTAGGATGATAGAGAGATGAAAATCAATAAATTATGAATTTGGAAAAAAAACTGCTGCATGAAAGTTCTTGTAAAAATTGCAATCTTGGAGAAATATTGTGGAAATCGAAATAAAAAATTAGAAATTCAAAGTTTAATGATCTGTTAATATGTTCTAATTTTGCAATGCAGGTACCTTGGCTTTAAGAAAACTGTCCAACTAAATAGAAAAAAACTTGTAGAACTTATAGATTTGCACCAAAACGGGACGCTATCATGGGAAGAGTTTTCAACTGCTGTGAAATCATCACACGCAGAAAGAATGGGCCGACCAAAACATCGTACAATAATCACAGAAAGACCAAAAGAAGAAGACTACTTTTACGCCAACCCTGAAGAATGCCTTTGTGAGATGGCAAATTGTAGCAACACACCAGTAAGTAACCCGATTCAGTGAAGCCAGTACAAGCCAAATTTCATAGATGCGAATAGCAAAGCTGTTCTTAATTGTGATTGTTTTGAAATGGGTGTAAATGGATTTGCAGAAAATGAGAGTTGTAGAGAATGGTAGCAAATAGAAACCGCGAGAGTTGTTTATATTGTTTTTGGTACAAAATTTCTGCACTTGAATTGGTTGAATATAAACATTGATTATAAGAATGCTAATTTTCTTTTATTAATTTGACAAGATTGTTCATGCAAGTTTTTCATATGTTGATTCTTATTTAGAAACTAAGTTTGAGTGTTTGACTAACAATTGGTAAGCTTTTACAAACTTTTATCATTAATGTTTTGAGCTCTAACCCCGTGTATCTATTCCATAGTAAAACTATTATTACGCCTGAATTAAGATTAGTTGTATGAGTATTCAGTTTACAAAGCTTTAACCTAATTAATGTTGGGTGTTATTTGAATCTCAATTACATATATAAGATAGTTGATGCCATCAACTATCTTATATACATTGGTCATAGCTGAAATTCGTCAAAGGAAAAGAAAAAAGTAATAATAAAAAGAATAAAAATAAAATAAAAAGAAAATGGGAAAGAATTTGGCGAGTAAGGAAACCAAAAAGGAAACAAAAAAAATCAGTATCATAGTAGTCGTTCTTCCCTGAAATGAAACTTTCATGCTAGAGCAAGAATTAACATGAACGTCGATCTATTACACACAGTTGTTCGTATTTCATTTTATTCTTCCAAACCCTTCTTTCTTGGAAAGGCACTCACTAAGTTACTTACGGAATCTCAAATCTTGAGGCTGATTACGGCCCCTTTTGGAGCAGTGGGATCTTTTGGAGTAAAGATGATTTTGGGGGTAAATATCAAGTTTCATAAAGTTCGTACTTTTAGATATACTCGAGCAAATAATACTCTCTAAACGGTATTTGATTCAATTTTCTCTAACATTTTGTATGCATGTGTTGCCCTGATCAATGATTCTAAACATCGATCATACTGAAGTTCTCATGTTTAAGAAAACCAAATTATCAACGTTACCATAAACCATACCAGATTAAACAATGTGTTTCTTGACCTACTTGTCAACTAATCTTTTGGATCTAACACTTTTGGTGACTGCGAAGATATGTAACCCGTAAACTTATGAGACCTGTAGAGTGACCATGAAGAAGTGATAGGTGTGTAGATTGCCTTTAAGAGATTATATAATCAAAAATAATTGTGGAAGCTGAAATTAAACGTTTTAATAGGTGACTCAAGCGCTTATCGCTACGTCACCCTCGTAATAGATTCTGACCCCGGATTTAGACGTATTTAGTGTGGTTGTCCACCTTTTTCTTCAATTCCGGCACCATGGTCAAACTATGACGCAAGGTTGGTTTTGCCAGATACGCTAAACGTAAATATGTGCCAACTCGTACATAACATATAATACAAGCATACACAATTGTGACTCATGGTATCACAATGTGTTTGTTTACACTTCTCTACCCCTATACGTCTCGACAAAATGACAAATCAGAATTTGTGATCCAACAATCGCGTATTGACACTAATAAAAAAAATTAGCTTACAACTAATTTAACTTTTTATTTACGAATATGTATACGTGTATGTATATACGGCTTTACAATACCATCAAAAACTAAACCAGTATCCAATTTCCTCCATATTGTCCAGATTATAATCACTCCACTAACAGCCAGATTAAGCAAACATTTAGATGGATGATAAAGAAAACAAAGCAAAAGATGAAGGGTGATTGTGAAAATATGCATGTTAGAGGTTATATTGTTGGCATCCTATATATATAACAGTAATAACCACTGATATCTTTCATTCATTCATTCAAATTTTACAGAAACTCCTTACTCACTCTCTTGTATCTTCTTCATCAATCGATCAAGAACCCTAAGTTTGTTCAAAATCTTGAACAATAATCACAATATCCCTTATTTTGTGTGTGTTTTCATTCTGAAAACAGACTACAATGGCTACTAATAACGGACATGCATCATCATCATCATCATCATCTTCTTCTACTGGTAAAGTCAGTTCAAAGAGTCGAATTCAATCATTCAAGATGATGTATAAACTGGTAGCAACTCATTGTTTCGTCACGATCATACATGATGCATTCGTCAACAAACGCGATTCATCTGCAGTTGTTGATCATCTTCTTAAACATCAAATGGACATTCAACTTCGTCGTAAGACGATTATGAAGATGCAACGAGAAAATGAAGATGAAGATGAAGATGATGGTGATGGTGATGTTAAGGAACCTGAATCTTCGTTTTCTTCTATGGATTATGATCGTGTGTTTATTTTTCAAAAAAAGAGAACGAAGATGCTTCTTGAGGATTTGCAAGATGATAATGTCAGAAACTATGAAAGGTTATATTTAATGGCTCTTGCAGATTTTATATTTTGCTTTCTGCCAACACGAGATGAAGATGCTAATGACAACGAAGATGATGATGATGTTGAGAAATCTGAATTGTCTTCTTCAACAGTTCCTAAAGAATCATCTAATCTTCTTGAAGATGATCGAAAAGATATTCAAGAATCAAGAAATGATCAAGATCCACCACAATGTGTTGAGAATCTTGCAGATTCGTCTACATTTGGTGATCGTGAATCTACTAATAACAATGATTTGCAACAAGTAGGAAATCAAGATTCACAAGATCATAATGAAAACTCTGCAGAATCATCTAATATTCTTGAAGATGATCATCAAGATGATCTGCAAGAAGCAAGAAATGATGGAGATCCAACAGAAGCTGTTGTTGTTGATATGCAGCAAACACAAGCAGATGATAACAATAAAGAGCTGTGGCCTACACTTTGTGATGCTGAAAAGAAGTTGAAAAACGAAAGAGAGATGGGGATTCGAAACAGAAAGAACAAAAAGAAGTGGAATTATAGAGATGATTAGTGTAAGTTTGATGATTCTTGATATTGCATAACGTGTAAATGATCAAGGTTAGTTTGATGATTAGAGTACTGCATTAGCTTCTTGTTTAGGGAGATGATGATATGAATCATATGATACTTCTTTTTACATGAAAGTGGAATTATAGAGATGATTAGTGTTAGTTTGATGGTTCTTGATACTGCATTGCTTGTGATTGATGTTAGTTTGAGGTGATTCTCATTGAATAATAATTAGCTCCCGTGATATGCGGAGGAAGACCGTTTAATTATCCTACATATAACATTACGTTACTTTGGTTGTTATCTATCCGGCTTATAAGAAACAATAAATTCGAAATTTGGTGATGAAACTCAAAATATTATACTTTAGCGGCCAAACTCGAATAAATAAAACTTCATTGTAGATAGTTTATTGGCTAAACTCTAAGATCTTAACTTTAATGATAAAAATACAAATTGATGGCCAAATTATAAGATCTTAAACTTTAATGGCCAAAGTAAAAAAAATCAGTAAACAAACTCTAAAATCTTAAACTTCAGTGACCGAAATCACGAAAACAAATCGGCTGCTAAACTGTAAAATACTAAACTTTAGTGGTTAAACATGAAAAAATTAAGGTTCATTGAATATAATTTTCTGGTCAAACTCTAAAAATACTAAATTTTGATGACAAAAGTCAAATATCAAAGTTATGATGAAATATGAGATAACTTAAAACTAATATGGTTAAATTTCAAAAAACAAAACAATACTATTTATTCCCCCACTGAATTTAAAAATAGAGTAATATATTAATTGACTGTGATTCGAGATTTAAAGAAATATAAAAATTGTGGTATGCCACTGTCGTTGTTGAAGCTATTGCACTATTTGAAGTAAAAATCTTGTTTTTATAGGTTATATCAAGGTTTACAAAGTTTACTCGACCAAATAATACTCCCTAAATGGTATTTGTTCTAGTTTTTCTCAAATCAATGCTTTTTTAAACAACAATCATACTCTAACTATTAAAGTTCTCATTGATACCTAAGTTCTTAGCATTATCATAAATAATAAAGTGAATTACAATTTTTATCCTTTAAGTATATTTAAAATTATAGATCTTGTCCTTAAACTTTTATAATTACACCGAACATCCTTTATTTGAAAACATATCACGTTTTATGTCCTTTCAACTAACAAAAGTTAACTTTTTCTGTTAATTTTGTGTAAATGATCATTTTGCCCTTATTGCTTAAAGGATGAAATCTGTAATTTTTTACTACTCTTTTTTATCTTTATGTTTTTATTTTATTTACTTTTTTAATACACTTTTTTATTTTATAATCTTTAATATTATTACTTAATTATTATTTTTGATAATAAAATATACTTTAATTAATAGTTTT
>BJCM01064828.1:0-13159 GCA_018326385.1 Flaveria bidentis | reverse complement strand
TTACATATGTATACATATATGTATGTATATATATACATACATATATATATACATACATATATATATATATATATATATGTATATATACATATATATATATGTATATATATATGTATATATATACCTATGTATACATATATGTATGTACATACATATATATATATGTATATGTATAGATACATATATATATATATATGTGTGTGTGTATATATATATATATGTATGTATGTATACATATATATATATACACACACAGAGACATATATATAGTTCATTTAGGATTGCGAGTCGGCTTGAGCTCGATATCGGAACTTCAGTCTCAATAAGGCTCCACATGTTTTGAGCATTTTATTGATATACTCTTGAGTAACTTGTGAGCAACTCGACTCCTTTTCACCCTAAGTAATTATGCAAAATTAAAAATAGCTTTATGATCAAAATTTAGGGGACAACACTTTTTGATAAATCTATGAAACATAAAACTATACCATTCACTACCGATACCAATTAATATTTAATGTTAATTTAGTTTGTAGTAATATTATAATAGACTAATATATTATTTTTTAATTGATTATATTTTCTCTGACTAGGAAACTCACAATCTTAATTCTCTACTTTTAATTTTTTTGTTGTATGTATTCTTCTTTTAACTTTTATTTAATTTTTTAATAATCTAAACTATACGAATTAATCGATAATAATTTTACTATTAATTTAACTCTTGACATTTTTAACTGTCAATTTTATTAAGAAATAATTTAGTAAATAATAATCGAGTTTTATGATTGTTTAGTCATGTCAGTCTTAAATTTATATTTCCTAATTAGGTTACTAAAATTCTAGAATTTTTATAAATAGGTCACTTATGAATTGAAAAATATTTTTATAATAAAGAAATATTTAGAAAATATAGAAGTTATTTAAAAAAGTAAAAATATTTATAATAACATGAATTGCGAATTATTTAAAACAATTTACAAAATATTTGAAAAATAGATAAAAATATAAGTGACAAAGTGACCCGGTTGGAACATATAAAAATAATAATGATCTAATGAAAACAATAAAAAGCAAATAAAATAATTAAAATATTTTTAAAGCTTTTAATATTCTAAGAAGTTTTATTTTAGGGTAGAGTTATTATAAAAGGGAGAAAAAACTAACAATGATGTGAACAATTCTTATTCACAAGATTTTAGGGTGGAGTTGCATATAACATTATTTTTTAAAAAAAATTACACAATAAAAACAAGTTTTTTTATTTTTAAAACGCCTATAATTTTGATACATAAAAACAAAGTTTTTTTTACATTATTTCAATCCATTGTATAGTATTCGTTAGCTAATTATGTAATATCAGATCATTGTGAAATACTTATCAGATTATTGTGGCTAATGTTGATGGTTTTGTTATACATTGTGATTTTTGTAAAAATATGTTTTTCAAATAATACAATGCTAAAAATATATTTTTTTACATTTATTTAGTTTATTATATAATTCTCATCAGATCATTGTATAATCTCCATCAAACATCTCAATGTGTCTATTACTTATGATCGAGTCTAATGTTAGTCATTGTATTACCTATTGTGTCTGATGCTAACCATTGTGTGTTTTTAAAATGGTAATTTTAAATAACATAATTGTGAAATATAATTTTATATCTTTTATCTAGTGCATTGTGTAATTTTGATCTATCATTGTGCAATACTCGTGAAACAGTTCATTGTGTCTACTACTAATTATCGAGTATAGTGTTGGTTATTATGTTATCCATTGTGTCTAGTGTTAACTATTGTGTTATGCATTGTGATTATTAAGATAATGATTTTCAAATAACACAATGATGAAAATTTAATTTCTTTACGTTTTTCAATTCATTAAGTAATCCTAATCATGTCATTGTGTAATCCTCGTCAATCAGGTCATTGTGTTCAGTGCTAATCACTGAGTCAAGTGCTGGTCATTGTGTTACTCATCTTGTCTGATATTGACAATTATGCTTTTTCTAAAATGACAATTTTTGAATGACACAATAACGAGAAACGTAAACTTTTTATGTTCAAGTTTATTATGTATTGCTCATTAGATAATTGTGTAGTTCTCATCAATTCAAAAGATTACACAATGACCTAACGAAATTACACATTAGTTAAAAAAACTTTAATTTTTTTATATCAACACTATATGCGTTTTAAATATAAAAAATACATGTTTTTATGATGTTGTATGTAAAGTTATAAATATTTAAAAAAAGAAAAACTATAGAAAATCGAACATCACCAACTTCGCTCCTAATCTAATTTTGATTAAAATAACACATACATTATTAGTTTTAAAAACTTTCTATTTAAACATTTCTCTTATTTTTATAAACCATAATAATTTCGGTTAAAATATTATTAATTACAAGAGTACAAATTAGACGTTGAGTCTCCTCCAAACACCCCCCTCCAACCCTAAATTGGCGAACCCTAAACCGTGAAAAATTGAAGTATCGCTCCAACCCTAAGGAGCGACGTTAATGGGAGATCAGCTCTAACTCAGGTACCAAACCTTTCACCAACAATCAATTTCATTTCTTTCGTCTCAACTTTTGTCTTTTCGATGATGTTTTCTGTTTCACTTTGCTAAAGAATCACCTACGAAGATACATGATATACTTCTAAATTCTTGCATCATTGTTGGTTGTACGACTAGATGAATTAAGGGTTCCTCATGGTTAATTACATTCTTGCTTTTGATCTTTTCTTCTGATGTTAATTGTATATGTATGCTTGTTGTATTTTGATCCTGCATCATCAGATTTGAAGAAGTGCTATTAAACCATGGCTGCTGAGGGGGCCTCTGATGCTTTGGGTCCTCGTTACGCCCCACCCGACCCTACTTTGCCTGAACCCTGGAAGGGTTTGATTGATGGGAGCTCAGGTGTGATGTACTATTGGAACCCTGAAACTAACATCACTCAGTATGAGAAACCTACACCTTTGCCGCCGACTGCTGGGACCGAACAACCGACTGATGTTCCTGGGCAGCAAATGTTGTCGACGCCAGAACAACAAGGAAATAATATTAATAAACCTTACCAGGGTGTTAATGTGGAACAGTTATCACAGGGCTACCAGTTTACTCAACCGATGCACCACATGGGGTATCAGCAGAGGCCGCCTAATATGATGCAGCCGCCTCATCAGCAGCAAGATCACAGAGCTGCATTCCCTCAGAGGGCTGTTCAAAACCAACCTTTAGATGTTGTTAATCCTATGCAAACACCGCCTGCTCGTTCTCAGTTCAACGTGCAACAGCCATCTTCGTTTGGTCAGTTGCAGCACGGCGGTGTTGACTATCAGCAACATGGACCCAAGTTCCAGAATCCGCAGCCAAATGTTCCACCAGTAGGAACGGAAATGGGCTTCATAGGCGGGAATGATCACCATTATAATACTAAAAATGGTGTGCCTTCTATGGTCCCTCATCAACCTAAGCTTGCAGCAATTCCAATTCCAATGGCAAGACCTCAGCAGGTAGCATAACATTCTGAGCTTCACATTCTATGATATGTTTAGTTTACTTTATTTTTAAAATTTTTTTTTGACTATGTTGTGCGTATGTGTGAGATCTTGCTATTTTGTTTATGTATGTACTTTGTGCCTGCATCATTCTGAATGCTAACTGTGGTTTCAGGAGATGCAATCTGGAGGCCTTGTACCTCAAAATGTTTCACCTTTCCCTGGCGGACCTACCTCACATAACATGCATACTGCTGGCTTCCCGTTTATGAATAACACTACGATGAGGGCAAATCCACCAGCCATGGTCTCTCCAGATGCTATGAGTCTATCATCTGTTGACATATACCTTAAAAAGCATGACGTAACAGCAACGGTTTGTTTACTGACTCGACTTTAATATATGGATGATAATGTTTCATGATGCACATTTATGTTAACAACAACTTTGATGCAAGTTACTTTCTCTGTTTGATTTTATAGGGTGATAATGTTCCTGCTCCATTTATGTCATTTGAATCCACTGGATTTCCTCCAGAATTATTGAGAGAGGTTAGTTATTCTCTTCTTTGGCTGTTAGGATCTGTTTAAATAAATTTTGTTATGTGCTAGAATTTTATATCCAGTATGTTTGGCATCTTTTGTTTTTCCTTTAGGATTATTACTTTTGACGGTGCGATATCTGTTCCAGAAACGGAGCACCTGTCATACGCTGCCATGCTATTCACACATTTATTCTGAGTTAGGCTGCAAATTCTGATGCCTCTTTTGTCATAATTGCACCTTTTCTTGCCTCGAGTTGCTTCAGTAAGCAACTCTATATCTATAGGTCTTCATTTACCTATAATTTCTTTTTCGAATTCAGACTTCCTTGTCGTCATTCTTGGGCTTCTCTAACTTTCTCGCAGAATCTGTAAAACATTTTTGTTAAGAGAGATGGTTAAATAATATGACTTCATTTCAGATGTATGCTGCGGGTTTTGCTTCGCCTACACCTATTCAGGCACAAACATGGCCTATTGCCCTGCAAAACAGGGACATAGTTGCAATTGCAAAGACTGGTTCTGGTAAAACATTAGGCTATCTGATTCCCGCTTTCATGCTGCTTAGACACTGTCGCAACAATCCCCAGCTTGGTCCCACAGTTGTTGTTTTAGCTCCCACAAGAGAACTTGCCACTCAAATACAAGATGAGGCCATCAAGTTTGGCCGATCTATCAGAATCTCTTGCACAGTGAGTGTTTAGTTACCATTTTATCTTCTTTTCTTATGTGCTTATTATATATTTGCTAATGTGTGTGGATGTGGTTCAGTGTTTGTATGGTGGGGCCCCTAAGGGCCCACAACTGAAGGAGTTAGAACAAGGAGCGGATATTGTTGTAGCAACTCCAGGACGACTTAATGATATTCTTGAAATGAGGAAGGTCGACTTTCGTCAAGTTTCTCTTCTTGTGCTTGATGAGGCTGATCGGATGCTTGATATGGGATTTGAACCTCAAATAAGGAAGATTGTCAATGAAATACCTCCTCATAGGCAAACCCTAATGTATACTGCCACTTGGCCCAAAGAAGTAAGGAATATAGCTAGCGATCTTCTGGTCAATCCTGTTCAAGTCAACATTGGCAATGCAGACGAACTTGCTGCAAACAAGTCTATTACACAGGTAAGAAACCGTTGTGTCTTTTTCTTTTTATAGTTAGAAAAATGCTCTCTTTTACAGTGGCAATTTTGACTTACAAACGGGTCACTTTAGCTTACATTTTCTTTTTATTTTTTAAATCTCTGATGCCCTCTATTTGGTATGTTAAAATATTAATGAAATAGAAAATGGATCAAACTGGTAGTAAATAGACCAAAGTGTATCTTTAACGCATAACATCTACCGAATTGATTTTATTATGAAAAATACCTCACTTTTGGGATACGGCAGTTTTTCTAATTATAATTCATTGTTCATAAGAAAATTAGAAACTTTGGACAGAAACTGATTTGGGTCAATCAGACCTGGCTTAAACCTAGGCAGGATTATAACTCCATTTAATGAAACTTTTAGCTAGAGCTTTAGAGTAATATAAAGAGCTAGATTTTGTAATGCAAAGCCATGATTAATAAAAGCGCTTGGATTTCATTTGGATGTTGTGCTGAAATGTGGCAGCAGTGTGGCATTTTAATGCAGACACCGTTTATTGGGTTCAAGTTCTTTGTTAATCATGTGTGAATTTTGTCAAATGTTTTTAAAGCTATCCTCATAGGATGATATTAATATCTCACCGGTATGTGATATTGTAGTATGTGGAAGTGGTCCCTCACATGGAGAAGCAGAAGCGTGTGGAGCAGATTCTGAGATCTGAAGAAAGGGGTTCCAAAATTATTATCTTCTGTTCAACTAAAAAATTATGTGATCAGCTTACACGTAGTATCAGTCGTAATTTTGGGGCTGCTGCCATTCATGGAGACAAATCACAGGGTGAGAGAGACTGGGTTCTGAATCAGTTCCGCTCGGGAAAGTCCCCAATATTAGTTGCTACTGATGTCGCTGCACGCGGCCTTGACATTAAGGACGTTAGGTGAGACTTAATGAAATTTAGAATAAGAAATATTCCAATTCTATGAGCAAGTTCTGATTTGTTAAGGTGTTTGCAGGGTAGTGATTAATTATGATTTCCCGAATGGAGTGGAGGACTATGTTCACCGTATAGGGCGAACTGGAAGGGCTGGGGCAAAAGGGGTGGCTTACACCTTCTTTTCTGAACAGGACTGGAAACATGCGGCTGATCTTATTAAAGTTCTTGAAGGAGCCAATCAGCCTGTGCCACCTGTTGTGCGTGAGATTGCGACTCGTGGTGGGCCTGGTTTTGGTAAGGATCGGGCTGGAATGAGCCGCTTTGATTCTGAAGGTGGTGGTGGGCGTTGGTCTTCTGGTGGTGGCCGTGGCGTCATGGGGGAAGGTGGTTTTAGGGGCCGTGGTGTTAATTCAAGGGGTGGGGGTTTTGGTGGCCGTGGTGGAGACATGCAGGATGGCAGATTTGGTGGCAGTGGTGACCCAAGGGACGGTGGTTTTAGTGGCCATGGTGGCGGAAACTTTGGTGGTAGAGGTTTCCAAAGGGATGACAGGTTTGTAGGTCGTGGTGGAATGAGAGACGGTGGGGGATTTGGTGGTCGTGGGGGAATGAGAGACGGTGGGGGATTTGGTGGTCGTGGTGGAATGAGAGACGGTCGGGGATTTGGTGGTCGTGGTGGACCACATGGGGGATGGGATAGGAATGATAGATTCAAGGACTCTCCTGGTAGGGGTCGTGGACGTGGTAGAGACCGATTTGATAACAGAAGAGATGGTGATCGTAGCAGGGGAAGCATCCGCAGCCGCAGCCGCAGCCGGAGCCGGAGCCGGAGCCGGAGCTGGAGCAGGAGCAGGAGCAGGAGCAGGAGTAGGAGTTACAGTCGTAGCCGTAGCTGGTCACGAAGTCGTAGCCGTAGCCGAAGCCGTACACCTGTAAGACGTGAAAGACGCCGGGCATCTAAATTTGACCAGAAAGAAGCAGATCCGGGTGCCATCCCGCTAAAATCTGAACAGCCTGAGTGTAGCACTGGTCTGGAAGCTCTAAATGAAAGCGGTGGACCCTGAATCGGACAATTTATGCATGGAGATTGAACATCTTCGACTGAAGGTTGGTTTGAAAGTAGTTTTCTGTTATTTACGCTTAAATAGAGTATTTATTTCTATTTTCACTTCACTTTTTGAGGTAAACTGAATTGCTGCTTTATTCTTTTCTTAATAGATTTTCAAATATTTTGTTAATGCTAAAGTTACCTACAGATATAATATTAAGTCCTCTCTTCTACGAGTACCGAAGGTAATTACCAAAGTAATAGCAGCAGGTCACGCTAGGCGTAGCCATTCTATATATATGTGCAGCTACTTTTCGTCGGTAGCTCTAGAAAACATCAGTTTTACTTCATCAACAGTAAAACATAAACATTAAGATCAATTGCCAGTTAATTGAAAAATGTTTTTAAGGGTATTTTCACCATGTGAAAACATATTTTGATGATTAACTTGAACTTAAGATGCATAACTAACTGAAGGCTATTTATATGTAATTTACCAGAAATTCAGATCAATTGCCAGTTAAGATGCATAATTAAGGCTATGTTCTAAGCTAAATCATACAAAGAGCAAGTCACATCTTTTTTTTTAAATATTACTATATATATAATCAATCGTGTTTTAGATATGATTATAGCTTATAAGTTCAGTCCCGAAACACTTCAAACACTTCAACTTGATGGTTCTCATATGCCTTTGAAGTATCGGTTTCAAACAATAATAATATCTACCCATTGATCTTAAACTTTTGTTCAAATCTTATAACCACATTTGGTTATCTTGGGGATCAACTTGTTATACGAATCATGGTCTGTTTGGTTGATTAATCAATTTGGTGTTAACCTATAATCATATCTCACAGCTTCAAGAATATATATTACATTTACCATCTTTCTACATTTCTATGTGATTTTCAACAATGCTCAATCTAGTAGTATGTGCACGTTATTCTTAAACACGACACATAAGCTATCAACAACCAATTAAATACAATTACGTATACTTTAATAGGCAAAACTTTGCATACAAGTATGCAATGCACAGGGTCTTTCAACGGTTTATCATCTTTCTCGCTAGACTTCATCATCATAGGCTTTTCTCTTCACCATCGTGTTTCGAACTTCAAATTGCTTTTCGGTCGATTTGCTTCATCGTGTGCCTCTTCTTAGACAAAAGCGCCTTCTTATGGAATCGATTTACATCATCGTTTTAGGAAGAACAACTCGAGGGTTTGTGGTGGTGGTTGTGCATGGCAATAGCTTGATTGAGGTTTCTTTGTTCCTACAATTGATGCTTTGAATCATCCGAGTTTAGGGTTTACTTCTAAGACATACTAAGGTTCTCCCCGTATGCCTTTATTCTACATATGTCTGGACTTGGTTGTTGGTTAACGGTCTTAGTATTACCGTTGTAGAAAAGTAAAACAACTTTAAGCGATGACTTGAATCAGAAACTCACATGGATTTCAAAAATGAAAAGTGTTTAAGTGTGACCCTCAAAATCAACTTCTACCTCTTGCTTGATGTAATCAAGAAAGCTTAAGTACACTTTAATTTGACTTACAGGTTACAATTTGAATTCGTATATCTTCAAAAACGAAAAGTGATCACACTAGTGGTTCATGCCCTTTAATTTTCTACTTCCTAACACACCTTTAGGTTTTTGGCTTAAAAGTTACAACCATTAATATAGTTGCCGGTGATTTTCATTGTTAATAGAAATCTTGTATGCATATAGAAGCTATAGCTTTATTGTAATTGAATGACATGTTTAGGTCCGCAAAACAGATCTTAAATATATAATCGTTGTAAAGCATGTAGTTTACGTAAAAGTTTTGTTTTCTTATATAAAGCTTCGCGTACATTAATTTTTCGTGTTTCGATGTGGCGCAATATTGGATTTATTTTGTATAAACTGTAGGCTAAGAGATCAAAAGCAAAACTTACAAATTTATACTATATGAATGATGATTCAGTGAGTTGATGGATGGTCAAATCACCAACAAGACGATAATTAAGCAACCTGCAAATCTGAACATAAGATCTAACTGAAATCATACACATAAACCAAAGCAGAAGAATCTGCAACAAGGAACTCTCGCTAGTACGAAAAACTATCATCATCATCATCATCATCCTGCCTTGTATAAATGCCACTCGTAGAGTAGCGCCTGAGGTGTTGATGGAGGCGAACCTTACCTTTACCTCAAAAGGATCCCTGGCTCGAAATCCATGTCATCGAAATAATACCAACGAACAAAAGTATGTAAATCAGTATGTTTTCGGTCGATCTTCACATGGTTCACACGGTTTCTTGGCAGCCCCCTAATTGATCCTTTAATCTCTCTTTAATCAGGTAGCAAATCAACTACCATCATTCAATCAGTATTGGCAATCAATTAGTTATCATTTATCAAGATTAGTTGGCGTACTTCTTCAAACGTTTCTTCTCAACCTATAAAGAAAGATTGATCGACTCTTTGCACAACAACAACAACAATACAGTCTATTAATCTTCTTTTTTTCTCTGTCATAGTCTTTATCATGATTATGGTTACAGTCATATTAAGTTGGGCACAGATTAATCTTGAAGGTAGTAATTATTTTACACAACATAAACATTCATTAATACGATAGAAAAAGAAAATAGTTCAATGGGGAGATTGGAATGCTTGCCGATTGCGAGCACCCTAACCTAGTTTTTCTTCTTGGCTTTTGTGACAAAGATTATGAGATGATTATTGTTTTTGAATGTGCTTTTAAACAAACCCTCTTCTTCTGATTCACCCCATGCATTGGTTGTTAATGAAACCGACAACAACTTGGCCCTGGTCATATTCCCTCGAAACAAGTAGTTATAGCACCGCCTCAAACAATGTTCAAAGAAACCAAGCCAAACAATCACCGATTATATGCAGGAGGTCAAGACTTTAGTTGATGAACTCGCCATCCTTGGCAAGAAACTAGACAATGGAGACATCACTGAAATAGTTCTTGCAGGCCTTAGATCCAAAATTATACAAACCAATCCTTGTTGCTATGCTATCTCGCAACACACCCATCTCGTTTATGAACTTCATGAGAAACTTATTAATCATGAACTCTCACTAAACCAAACTATCGCTAATACTATGGCTATGCAAGACCCAAGTTCTGTCAACTGATTATTAAACGACCTCCACAATCTGTCTCTTCACGCTCCATATGATGGCATGGACGAGCTTGTAATTGGCGATGGTTCGTGCTTAACTATCTCTCATATTGTTTCGGTTATTATACATACCCATCGTACTCCTTTAATATTAAAAGATATCCTTTGTGTCCTTTTCTTTATCACGTAACATTATTTCAATTTCTAGCCTTTGTCGTGATAATTCCTTTCTAATCAAATTATTTTTTTCTATGTTTCTAACCACAATTAAAAAACTATTTTCTGACAACGATGGTGAATATCTAAAATTAAAACCTCATCTTGATTCTTATGGTATCTCACATTTAACTTCACCCCTTACATAGCCTTACACAGCGGAACATAATGGCTATGCTGAACGTCGCCATAGACATATTGTAGAAACCGGACTCACCTTACTTTTTCATGCAAACCTTCCCACTACCCTTTGGGCATTTTCCTTCACCACTGCAACATACCTTATAAACAGACTTCCTACTCCCACTCTACACAACCAATGTCCTTATTTCTGTTTATTCCACAAACTTCCTAACTATGAAAAATTACGCAACTTTGAGTGTCTTTGTTATCCATGGTTGTGCCATACTCTTCTCATAAACTTTCTTCCCGATCCAAACCGTGCATCTTTGTTATCATATCAAAGCTCTTACTATGCTTTCGATCCTACCACAAATCGGCTCTATACTACTCGCCATATCACCTTTGTTGAGAATGAGTTTCCTTATCAAACTCTTACCAATGCATCCTCTACTTCTTCACCCAATACCACCGATTAGTATCCTTCCACCTTTTCCATTCTCTAATCCTTCCCTACTAGCTCTACCAAAACATCTCCTTCAATGCTTAATATTCCTTCTGTTGACCATTCTCCCACCAACTCACCTACCACTACCCATTCGAATACAACCAACCTTAACCCAACTGTTCCACCCACACCTTCACCTCCACCACTTCTCCCATCTCAAAATCCCCACACTCATGACACTAGCTCACATCCTAAACCAAAGCCCAAATACCACAACAATGACTTCATCATCTATACCGCTTCCACCACACCTTTAACCGAACCCACTTCTAATAAACAAGCACTAGCTCATCCAATATGGCTACAATCCATGCAAGATGATATTGATGCTCTCCATCGTAACCAAATCCGGACACATGTTCCATCTTCCTCTACTCAAAACATAGTCGGTTGTAAATGGATTTTCCGGATTAAATATCACCCTAATGGGACAATTGATTGCTTGAAAGCACGCCTCGTGGCTAAAGGTTTCACTCAACGCCCTGGTATTGACTACCATGAAAAGTTCAGCCCTGTTGTCAAACCTGCCACCCTTAGGCTCATTCTTTCTCTTGTCATTGCTCAAAATTGGTATCTTTGCCAATTTGACATCAACAACGCCTTTCTATAAGGAACGTTGCATGAAAATGTTTACATGACCCAACCACCTGGGTTTCTAGATACTTCTCATCCTACCCATAACTGCAAACTAAATAAAGCCATTTATGGTTTACGTCAAGCTTCTCGAACGTGGTGCACAGAGCTTAAAACTTAACTCTTAGCTTACGGTTTCACTGCAACCATATCGGACCCGTCCCTTTTTCTACACAAGCATGGTCCTTCTCCCATCTTCTTACTTGTTTATGTCGATGACATAATAGTGACAAGCCCTTCTCCTTCTTATATTCAATCCTTCATCACCTCTCTTGCTGTAAAATTTTCTCTTAGAGATCTCGAGTCCGTCTCTTATTTTCTTGGCATTGAGGTGCTTCCTTATCCTAAAGGTATTCTACTCTCCCGGTCTAAATACATTCTTGATATACTTTATCGAGCCAATATGATTGCATGTAAGCCCATATCAACTCCAATTACTTGCTTGGAACCATTGATATCTCATGGAGGCACTCCACTACCATCACCATTGGATTATTGAGCGCTTGTTGGAGCATTGCAATACCTGTGCATCACTCGACCTGACATTGGTTTTACAGTCAACAAGTTGTCCCAGTTTATGCATGCTCAATCGACGATACATTGGTCGGCTCTCAAGCGATTGTTACGTTACTTGCATGGCTCTCTTCATCATGGATTACTCTTACATCGCCATTCCTCTTCACATTTACATGTGATGGGGTGCGGATAGTATATATATTTTGATAAATATTTTATGCACAGATTCAGTTTTAAATGGTTATTACAAGTACTAAACCACACACACAAAAGGCAAGTGTACCTGTCGTGTGGTAATATAGTATTGGTAAGAACCGAGTATCAATCCGTGGACACACCTAGCCTACTCAACAAACTTGACATTTAACTATCGGACTTGTTTTTTGTTAAGGAAAATGATAAGTTGCATTGGAAAGATTTTTAGGGTTTAAAAACAATGATAAAAATAAAGTAAACTAAGATTTGAAACGTTCAGATTTAAAACCAGAGAATAAAAGTTATCATCCTAATTAGACTTCACTTATGTAATCGTGATGAATTGGTGATGTGATTTAAAGATATGGATTAATGTAATTATGTTAATGTTTATAAAGATGAGCTGGCGTAATTTCTCGTCTATCTTGCTGCTGTAGTGACTAGGATCATGTCAGGTTGAGTTTTACTGCTTAGATCAAAGCCCTAGTAATGTAGGTAAATCTTTTGTGACCTATTTGACATATGATTTTTGAAAACATAACTTAATGTTAAAAAGAGAGTTGATCAAGTTCCTTCCTAACATACCATTAATTTTAGAAAACCATAACAATTACTGAAGATTTCTCAAACTAATAAAAGGGAACCCGCAAATGATCAGAAAGTTAAGGTGATATGATTTCTAATAACCATTTCTAGTT
>BJCM01064827.1:0-10323 GCA_018326385.1 Flaveria bidentis | reverse complement strand
TTCACTCTTCGTCAAGAGTAACTGCCCCGAGGAGTTCTTGGCTTGAGAGGCTGGTTTCAACCTCTCTTCATACGCTTTCAACCTCCCTACTAGGTCTTCAAAACTCATAGCAGCTAGATCAGCGAACTGCTCTATGGCCGCCACAATAGGGAGGAATTTCTCTGGGGCAGCCTTCAAGAACTTCCTCACCTGTTTGGTGGCTGGGACAGCTTTGACACTAGTTCTCCTAATTTGCCCGCAAACTCATCAATTGATTCAGACTCCCCCATGGACAGCATTTCGAACTCACGATCTAAAGTTTGAATACGCGCCTGTTTCACTCTGTCCTCACCGACGTATCGCTTCTTCAGGGCGCCCCATATCTCCTTGGCAGATTTGAATGTAGCCACCTGCATTAGTATATCCTCCGGCAAAGACTGGAAGATGAAGGCTCTTGCCTTCTTGCCCAACTTGGCATCCACCACGCCTGGGGTGGGTGGTTCGATGGCATCCCAGAGCCCCTGGGCATCCATGAACGCTTCCATCCTTATCGCCCAGGAGGTGTAATTCGTCGGCGTAAGGATTGGGATCTTGAACGAAATTGGATCGCTGATGTCTTTCAGGACCACCTGTCTGCTTTGTTCGGCCTTCGTAATGAGTCAAGGGTTAGTAGACGGGCGGGGAGTCGTTGGTGATCACCGTCGGCGAACGATCGAAGTAATTCAATCAAGGTTCGGGGAGGAAGGTGTTGGATTGAGAGCCTATAATCGCTCTGATACCAAATGTTATTTTCAGAACAAGAAGATCACCGAGTATTATTATGAATCAGATTCAATTACACACTAAAATCACTGATTTATAGTAGTTAGAAGTACTAACTAACTATTTACACAAATGACCCCTATACTATGCTACTTTTACAACTCAAGAACAATACATTGAAACTATACAATACAAAGAATTAAACTAACAGTATGTAAAGGCCAATCATGTATTCTAACTTTCTTTGTAAAGGCCAACCATGTATTCTAACCTTCTTTATTAAGGCTGCTCTTACATTGAAACTATTTTACAGGTCACCAAAGTATGCGTCTAGTTTTGTTTATACCGAACTTGTCTAAAAGCATGCCTAATAACAATAATGGCTACAATTTTTTTAAAGAAAATATCACACTACCATTGTATGAGGGTATCAATAAAACAATGATTCAGTCATTTTACAGTATTGTAAAAATGTTTTTGGTACACATTCTTGGGTGGTTAAATTAAGTACCCGCCCTTCACATACGTTAACCCTTAAAATCTCATCGTTGATCAGCCTATCTCAGCCGTTCTCTGTACTAGAAAATAAACACTTTGATTTCAACCAGTTTGAATGTTACCCAATCCATCTAACCCTCTCATTTTAGTAGGAGGATCCAAGAAAAAACAAGGAGCATACCAAATCAGCATCAGAATCTTGGGAGGGTACCATCACATTAACTTCAGTTGCCTTCGAAGTAGTGATGGAAGATCCTAGAGAATCTTTGCTCAGGTACAGCTGGCAACCTGCTGTGTTGTCTATTGAAATGGTAGGGGCTGCACCCTGTAAAACACCCAAGGTGGAAAAAATTAGGAAGTGTGTATGGAATTTGCTCATTTAAGCAACTTACCTCTTATTACATTTTCTACAAGTGTCTATGCTTATGTGCTTATTTAAGTGTTTTTTTTTATTTTAGTTTGAGATTGATTATTCTTGCTGAATTTAAAACTTCAAGCTTACGCTTAGGGTGATGTAAGTTGTAATTAATAAGCTCGGGCTTAAAAAGGCGATCCCTAAGGGGTAAAAAGATGGATACCTGACATTGCACTTCTACACTGCTGCAATTGACAATTTCAAAAGCAGCAACAACATCCTGATTTCAGATTTCTAATTGTCAGTAGTAATATATTATTACCAGCTATGTCCCAAATTTGTGTTAATCATGAGTTTGCCACTGACCGTAAATACAACGCCCATTTTTGTGCATTTGTCAACAGTTATGTTGTTAACTTTCCCTGTACAAAGTAATTACATCTCTTCAAAAGAAAATATAGCCAGTGAGATAATGGAGTAACTAATGAACAACAGTCACCTAAATTTACAAAACTGATGCAAGCTAGAAGTGGCAATTTCAATCCACTCTTACAAAGATTGGTTTTAATCATGTTGTTTGTTATTAGTAATGGTTCAAACAAGTGAAAACATATAATTGCGTGACATAAAATGAGTCAAAAAGCTCAAGTGTCATCTAAAATGTATTCAAATGCTTATAAAGTCCTGTGCCAATTAATTTTAATGAAGTTATACTCTTTAGCAATCTGAATTTGTAATCATATTTTATGCATTAGCTATTTATAAAAAACAAGAATGGACAAAGCTGCTTTGCGGATTGGCCCAAGTCGACTCATTTCGCTTTGAAAGGAACATAAATTTACCCATAGGTTACTCAAGCGCCTGACACACCCATTTTGCCAACTCTAATAGAAATGATTCTACAAAGAGAAAAATAGATTGTATTACCTTTGATCTGTAGAACTGAATCTTTGCATCCAAAAATATAAACTGTTTGCCTTGGATCACACTCATCAATAGACAAATCCTTCACGCCAATTTGATACTCAACAACCCATCTGCATATCACGTAAAAAGGGTGCACGCCATCATTCATAACTAGTAAAAATATGCTGGGATCGAAACAGGTAATCTTAAGTATAGGTAAAAATGACCTGAGCTTGGTTGGGGTGACTTGCAAACATTGTCTATTTTTCGAAAACATGTATAGATAACTTTTGTCTCGGTTATGATTGCAAAAACAATATTATCAACAATAATACAGATCTTTGGATAGAACAGTTTAGGAGGTTGTAGGCACGAAAAAATATACTTTGGAAGGTTTTCCACCTGTTTAACGTGTTCCCCTTGTAGCTGTTTTTTATTTGACCCGTTTGACATAGAAAGTTACAAACACAACCTGAAGGCCCCTTCTTAAGTAAAAGGGGTTAGCAGTTAGTACACACCATTAATTACACGGTGGTCAAGATGGGTTTGGGTTGAAACAAGCCATCTTAAATATGGGTCAAAATGGCACTGGACAGGTTCGGTTGACCCGCAAACACTTAGTCATTTTTAGAATTAACTATTGTGTAAATTAAGACTGCAAAAAAATACTATCACAATGATAAATTTATAATATAAATCTTTGAAAAGAACGAGGAGGTTGTTGCATTAAAATAGACTTTTGGAAGCTTTTCCACCCCTTTACTAGTTACTCTTTTAGCCAATTTTTTTATTTAACCATTTGACTTATAACACAAAGCTGAAGCATGTAGCATACTCACTTGCGACCCATTGCGAGTTCAAGCTTTGGAGGTCCAACTTTAGCAACAGATGGAACACTCTTGCGGGTTTCTTTTTCAACAGAACTCACAAGCCCTGCTCTATCTGTTCGGTTCTTGGTCTTCATATCATTTGTAACTTTTCTTAATCCTAAAGGCATAAAACGGAAAGTTAATAACTATAGAGCGCACCTAGAAACAGAAATTAAGAAAAAGAAAAAGAGTACGGAACAAGTAGAGGTGACAACTTTAACTCATTTATTTATAAATAGGTCGAACTGGATTGTGCTTTATGTCAAATGGGTCAATTCAACCTTTTAACTTGATCTTAAAGTCTATTTATATAGCTTACAACTTTCTAAATCATATTATTATAAGATTCCTATTATTCTTGTAATCATTATAAACATGTTGATTACTTATTATGTTTTTAGAGATATGGACAAAGGTGGCCAGCAGCAAGCCCTGCCTGTTTTGGCATTCTAAAAATATCATTTTTCAATGAAATTGTTGTGAACTTGTGATCTCCCAACCTATTACGAGTAGTACTATGACCCTTTTCTTGAACTTGTTTAATCACAAAAGGGATCAAATGGGCTAATACAACCTTTTAGTCGAAATGGTCAAACAGGTTGAAAGTCATTCATAGTCTATTTTTACCACTTGCAACCTTCTAAATTGTTTATTCAGAGATTCAACTCTTCTTGTAATAATTATCAACACAATGTTTTAAAGAAATAGACAACAAAATGCTTCTGGATCCATCTCGTTCCGGATCATATAGACTAACCCATCTTTCCACCTCAGGAATAAACAAAATGATAAAAAGGAAACCTACCAGCAGTAACAGGTTTTGAACTAATTTCTTGAAAAACAGCAGCCATTCCTTGTTTTGAGCCGGATGACGATGATGAAGATGATGTTGAGCTGGCAAGTGAAGCCGGTGGGGGATTTGGAGCAGCAGGAGCACCTGGTTTAGAAGATTTAGAAGGTGCAGATACAATACCCCCTGTTGCACTCCATACGGGCCCCAAAGGATGGTGACTCTTAACATAATCCCTTAAACCTGGTACATAAAGTTCCTTTAGAGCCTTTGCCCATTCCACATGATTTGGGTCTTTATTCTTGTATTCTACAAGAACCTACATAAAAAAATTCAATACACTAATATCAATAAGATGGGATGACCCACAAATTTCATGTAGAAGCAATTTGAATGTTATTATGTTGTTCAAGTTTAAATAGTCATGCAGAAAGTGCAGGGATGAATGAAGATAAGATGTTAATGAATGTGTCTCTAAAGCAATACTCCATCCACCCAATATAATAGTCCACAAACAACTTTAAGATATGTACATTTATTGTTGTTTTTTAATTAGTAGAATGCCAACTTTATCCTTAAATGCATGTAATATACCAATTGACATTATAATTTGCATGATTTGAGGATAAAGGTAGTTAAGGGTATGATGGGGAATTTAAGGTCATTAATATCCATATTTGAATGTAAACAATCACTTTAGGACAACTTAAGGTCGAAGTTGGAAAATAATTTTTGAAAGGACAAATGATAATGCTACCTAAAGCTTAAGGAATAGGGTGAACAGCAAGAACAACAATGTATTTTTTTTACTGATACATATGATTATAACGTCTTTAACCATGTGATACAACATGCATACCATTTCATAACAAAGTATGCAAATTGTTGCATTCAACTGTTAAAAGATTGTTAAGTATGTTTCATTAAATGATTGGAATATGCATTGGCAATATGTTGTTATTGGAAGCTTACTAGGTATATTGCATTAAGTATTTAATCATCAAAAGAAAAGTGTGTTGCATTCATTGATAAAAATGAATAGCTATGACATTTCTTGCAGATTGCTCTAATATATATATGCAGTGACATCCATTAGTAGTCCACAAAAGTTTGAGTACCTTATTGCTGTAAAATTCAGCTGACTGCCAACATTCTTCCACATGTCCAATAGGCATGCTCATTCCTGATAAAACATGAATCAATAATAATGATCTTGATGCAGGAATCGTTATCATTCATGTTAAAAACACAATAAATAAAAAGATTAATTGCTCACCACAATCTTTCCCTGTATATGCAATCCATGCTAAAGCTGTTAGACTCTCAACAGTAGAATTTAAGTGGTTGGAGAAATCAGAAGGCCGTCCTACTGTCATGCTAGTTGCTTCAGTTAATTTTTCGTTCAACGGCTTGAGAAATTCTACCATTCCTCCTGCATCCGGTTTCTGCACAATAGCACAAACTGGAAAATTACTAAATAAAGAACAAGGAAAACTAAACCCTAGACTCAAGTTAGCATTTATTATTATCAGCAAAAACCAGTCCTAAATTATTTCGGAACCTTTTGTGTTCTTATAAAAAAAAACTAACACACTAGTTGGAGGTAGAATTCCGAATTGCTTTTGAAATAAGCAACTTCATACTACTTGCGTTCAGTACTGTTTATATCACTCACATATAAGAATTGATGTATCAAAACGTAATAAATAGACAGGCACCTTAAATAATCAATCACAAACACCTCCCAAATGAAATGTGGCTTTTCTTTGCTTTGGCTTTGTTTGAGCCCACTTCATCATTATTAAGTAATGTTTACACGTACTTGTATTCAAACCCAACTTTAATTTCACATATTGCATTCTTCATGGAAAAGTTTTAATAACAGTCTATGTCATATAAAAAAAAATTCACGCCTCATTTTCAATTCTTCATCCAGTTTTGTAAAAACACACAGATAAACAATAATGTACGCAATAATCTTAAGGCATGTGTGTGTGTACGCAATGGTGATTTAGATAATTCATACTGATAAAACGCATTCTTATTTGAGAGAACCTCCCTTTATTCCAGATTCGAACACAAACACACAACATACGTGAATTAGGAAGAACAAATAAAACGATATCATATTGAGACTCAAATTCCATCGCGAATATCAACACAATTCATAGATGCAAAATACGCCTAAATTCAACCTCGATTACAACCGAAGAATCCGTCAAAACTAACCTGAGTTTGTTTTATCTTAACAAGAAGCTCCTTCTGCACGATAAAAGCCTCACGGAGAACACTCGTAACATCGTTAACTTGTCCCCCAATCTTCTCCGCAGCAGCGTAAACCCTACGGACGTATTCCGATATCAGATCGTCAAACGCGACGATTGACGGTTCCGACGAGGCTGATCCGGCGGCGTGGGGCGGAGAACCGCCGGAGAGCGACTCCAACCGCACGACGGCGGATTCCAACCTCTGCAACAAGTTTTCATCCATCGGGTTAATGGATCTGCTGGTTGTGTGTGAAGGTGACGATTTGTTTGATTTTGAAACGATGAAAATTGAAAACCGATTGGTGCGTAATTTTTCAGGTGGTTTCAGGGGAATGGCATGCAATCGTGCGTCTGACACGTGTCGTTCGATACTCGTTCTTACAAACTTCTTTTCATGTTTTCGTTCCCATGGTTTAAAAGTTGCCGAATGCAATGTGAATTATTGAATTACTAGCTTATAGATTCTTGAATTGCTAGCTTATAGATTCGTGTCTTTTAAGTGTTCAATAATAAAAATAAAACTAAAGTATTTATACTGGATTATTTATGTTTATTTATATAATTACATTAAAAATTAATTTTTTATTTTTCAATTAAATAGTATTTTTATACCTTTATCAATATTTTTTTCTCATATATTCACAATCACTTTAAAAAATATTAAAAAATTTTATAGGAATTAAACAATATATATTCAAATATTTTATTTCTACTTTACTCACAATTATTCACGGTAATATAAGAAACATCCTCACATAGTTTTAATAATTTCACTATGAATGCTCTTATGATATGCAAATAAATTTTAGGATGGGTTATTGTAAAAGGTGAGGAAAAAATAAAAAGTATGAGAAATATATTATTCCTTAAGTGTTATATCTAATGACTAAGAAAATTTGGCACATAATGATAAATAATTAAAACTTTAAATAATAGGACAATGGTATTTTAGTATTAAAAACATTTTTAAGTTTCACCTTTTTTTGTAAAGGCGTGTAATTTTTACATGCGATATTATTTTTTTAAAAGAATTACACCATACAAACAAATGTTTATATTATTTTTAAAACACATATAATTTTGATACATAAAAAACGAAGTTCTTTTTTACTTTATTTAATCTCATTAGGTAATATTCATTATCTCATTGTATAATATTAGTTTATTGTGCAATAATTATCAAATTATTATGGCTAATGTTGACTATTTTGTTATGCATTGGGTGTTTTTTAAATGATAATTTTCAAATAATACAATACTAAAAATGTTATTTATTTATGTTTTTTAGCTTATTATGTAATCATAAGCAGATGATTGTAATCTTTATCAAACAACTCATTGTGTCAACTGTTAATCATCAAGTCTAGTGCTAGTCATTATGTTACACGTTGTATCTAATGTTAACTATCATGTTTTTTTTAAAATGATGATTGGTAAAGAATAGGGGAAGGGTGATTCGGGACAAGCACGAGTGAGCCAAGAAATAGTCGTTGATAGACCAAAATAGTTGTTTAATGGCTTTAACTTTATAATAATAATTTAATTATTTTCCCCCAACAATCTAAAACATTAAAATTTTTAAAATAAAATATTTTAAATCATTCTTTTTAATTTTTTTGTATAAAAATCAAAATATAAAAACTAACATTATAAAAAGATCTTTAGAAAAAATATATTACTAATAGCGTTTTTTTAACATATATTTTAAAGTAAACTAGGTGGTATCCACCACGCGCGATGCGCGTGTTATGGACTGGGCTCAGAATAGGCTATCAGTTTGCGACTACTAACTATAAAGGACTGTCATGCCAAAGCATCTGATGTCATTGTTATTTATCATTATAGCCATATATTATACAATGCAGTAACATAGCAAAAAAAGGACACACAGGTTCTAAAAACACACATTGCTCGTGTTATGAACTGGGTGTAGAAGAGGCTTTTAGTGCGGCTGCTAACCGTAAACGGTTGCCATGCTAAAGCAACCGATGGTATTGTTGTTTATCATCATAGCCCGATATTATACTATACAGTAACATATCAACCAAAGGAAGGGGTTCATGTCTCAGATGTACAAAACATATTCATTATCAACCTAAAATAGAAGGGTTATCACCGTAGTTGTGTTTCTTAACGATAATCGATAAAACAATTTTCCCAATAGCAGGGCAATAGGCAGCTTAACTTAAGCATGATCACCAAAGCATGTAGTCATATGAGCTAGGACTCGATCTCAAATGAGTCAGACTCACTGACAAAGAATAAATCCAAAACAAATGCACCGAATAAATATAATCCCCAAATAGAACCATTAATGAATACCAAGACGAACACCAAGGCAAATATATCAGATGAGGAAATGCCCACCACCATTGACATTACAAATCACCAAACAAAAAAGTCTCATATAAGGTAATCCTCATCGTTATCAACATAACTAATCACCCTACCACAAAGTCTCACATACATCACAAAAGAACATCCACTCAGAAAAACCGAGAAGAGAACCATTAGACTACGAGCGGATCCAAAAACCCTAACACTTCAATCGGGAAAAAAGAGAAAATCAAAGAGAGGCAAAGGAGAAAGACGACAACGACTGTCAAACAATTACCGTCAACACCCTGAACTGCGAGGAAACAACCGCAAGCTCAACCTCAACCGCAAACGGGAGGCCACCGGCGACACTTTCTAATGCTACCGCCACCATCACAGTGGTTGACGGCCATCGGCCATCACAACATCCATATCAAGATCTACTCGTAACAGGGCGTGTAGGGGTGACCGGAACAAAAGACCCAACAAACAGGGATCTACCGGAGCATCCTTACCAAACAAAAACCAGAGAGACACCATGCAAACTGGAAACGACGAAAAACAGAGACGATGCTTACCATCGGCGACAAAACGGAAACGACGCACACCATCGACAAAAAACAGAGACGATGCTCACTGTAACATCCGCCAATTTTCAAATTATAAACCCGAACCCAAACTCATTTTGAGTTTCTATTATTAAATTATTTTAATAGTTTTAAGGGATTAAATGCAACTTAAATTGTGAACTATCTATTTAATGATTATCTAAAACAACTTGTAATAATTTATAGGGTTACAAATAATTCTTTTTGTATATTATTAAGTGTTATTAATCATTTTTTTACAATAAGTAATTAAATGAAAAAGTTTACTAAAAATTTATTAAGTTATAAAATGGCTTTTAATAAAACTATAAAGTTTTATTAGTCATTATGAATTTTTAATAGTGAAAGTAAATAATTAAATTATAAACTTTACAAGCTTTATGAAAGTTAAAAAAAATTGACAAATGATTAATTTGATTTATTATTTAAATTAGCTTTTATAAGTCAAGGGTTTAAATGGTAATTTTTGAAACTTAATATAAAAACTTTATGCATAAAATAATAAATGATGGATACTTCAGGGACCAATTTTGTAACTTTGTTCTAAAACCCAAACCACCCAACCTTTCCCCACCGTCGATCCCTTTTTCATCCGGCCAACTCCGGCCTTCGCTCCGGCGACCACCAAAACCCCAACAAAACATCGAATTGAATGCAATCAAACCGTTCTAATCCTTCACTATCTTGATTCAAACCTGCTTCCCTATTTTAATTCAATTTTAATTGATATTAAGAACATTCAACTAAGAACCGAACATCGCATTCAACTTTCGAACGGTTATGCCTCAATCACTAACACATTTAACCAAATTAAATGAACAAAAACGCTCTGAGGATGATTACGAATTCAAGCATATCACCCATTGTTGTTAACATCGTGGAACTATAATCATATCATACACGAAACAACCGAAACCAGAACGCCTTTTCTGGGCATCTTAAATCAAAATTATCTGAGGGTTTTGCTTGTTGC
>BJCM01064826.1:0-13296 GCA_018326385.1 Flaveria bidentis | reverse complement strand
CATGTTAAGGCTGATACGCCTCAAACACTTCAAGTCTCCTGCATGCTGCACAAATACATTGAAGAAGAATGCTTTGGAAATTTCACACATGCAACAGAAATATTCTAAGTGTGAAATCTTCCGAAGCCAATACTTGAAGACAGATTTGTTCTGAAGACTTTTAATGTACATGCTTTATCTGATGTACTTTACATAAAGTTGGACCCCTTTTCCGCTGCAACTCTGTAAAGTCACTGACATTCATGAGTTGGTGAAAAGATCCATGCTTTAAGTAACTGTAAATTGAGGTCTTGAGTCTGTAACTTTTGACTTCATGTACTTTACCCTTTTTGTAATATATTAGGATGTGAGATACAACATGTCATAGTCACAAATCAAAAGGCAATCTGTCTTTTGACTCTACAATTGATTTTGTGTTGTGTCTAGTCAATTGTATCCGGCTGGCTTTCAAAGTATGACCAGCTGTAGGATGTAGTATATGTATCTCAAGTACTTGTAACTTTCCTTTATGCTTTGTAACACTTGTAATAGAACATGAGAAGACAATATATTGCAATCTTGAAAACTATTTTCTTGTGTCTTGCTATCTTGTTCTGTCTCTTACTTACTTATGTTCTTAGTATCATCTATTGTGGTTAATCTAGTCTCATTGTTTGATTAGTCAAGTTAATCTCCTCTTTGTGTTGTTGTGTTGTAAGTGACCACCCTTCATCGGTCCTGCATACACACACACACACAAACATATATATAAACACACACATAATTTATACTATGTTACATTTTTTATCCATATATATATATATATATATATACATATATACATATATTTTTAAATAGTATTTAATGTTTAATTGAATAAGATTTTAAAATTAGATTTTAAAATTTAATCAAACAAACAAAAATTTTAAATTTCAAATTTTATCTGTAATTAAATTTGAGTTTTATATTATCTAAAAATAACTAACTAAATTAGTTAAAATTTGAACTTCAAAACTAACAATTTGAATATAGAAATTGAGCATATCTAGTTCACAAATTTTAAATTTAAATGGTAACAACCAATCTGAGTATTTTGGTTAATAATTTCAAATTTTGAAAATATTATATACTTTAACAATATCGTATAATATTTGTCCACATTATATAACATAATACCGTTAAATAACAAAATATGTTCTTTTGTGATATTAGTTATAAGTTTAAAAGATGAACTTTTATTAAATATCAAAACATGTGAGTTTCCCCCCAAAAGAGATATTGTGATAAAATTGACTTAATAATAATGTATTTTTCTTAAACTTTTTTTATATAAAAAACTAGGTTACTCTTTGTGTATTACACAGATTAAATAAATAAAATATTAAAAATTAGTAATATAAATTTATGCATTACAAAATCATGTTTGAAGTTAAAATATGATTATAAATACAGATAAATATCTATTATAAGTAAATAAACAATATCATATTTTTCTTAAACTTTTAATTTATAAAAAATTCTTTCTATAAATAATAAAATAGTATATTGGGATAACACGTGGAAACACCACAATCATCCTCACGAGATAATATTTTTAAATTTGATATTTTTAAAATGTCAATTTAAAAATAATAATTAATTGCTTCAAGTATAATAAGGAAATTTTTAAAAAATGACATTTTATATGGTTTGTTTTAGAACAAAATGAAAAAATAAATTAAAAACAAAATTTACTTATAATCATTTCTCATATGTAATTTCAATCATATCATATCTTAGAATATCATTTTATAATTAATAAATTTTATTATATTAATATTTTATTATATTCAACCCGTGTGACACACGGGTTTACTAAATTTAGTTATGATTATAATTACGTATACCCTTTTGGAAGGAAAATTGATGTGCGGATGTCTAAAAAAGAACAAGTGGCAAAAAATTATTTAATATTTTTTAGATTAATAAACTAAGAAAAAGATCTATTTATTAATGTTATTTTGAAAAATATAATTTTTTATAAAATTATAAATTTTCTAAAGCATAAAACTTTTTAAAAGTATGAAATATTTTAAATTAGATATTTTTAAAAAGTCAATTTTTAAAACAAAAAATAATTAAATGCTTCAAGTTATAATAAAGAAATTTTTAAAAAATGACAATCTTATACGGTTTGTTTTAGAACAAAATAAAAAAATAAATTATAACCAAAATTTTAAAAAGTTGATATCACTATTATAATCATTTCTCATACGTAATTTTATACGGTTTTAACCAGTGTAATAGATGAGGTACTAACCTAGTTATTTAATAAAATAAAGTTATCCATATTAAGAACATTCACAACTCTATTTATATTTTAGAGTAAATTGTCATTTTTCTTCACGTGGTTTGATTATGTTTTTCATTTGCATCTAATTTTTTTATTTTTTATTTTCTGCATTTGCTTCATCAAGGTTTTAAAAAATTGTCGGCTTCATTGGCGGAGGAGGAGAACGAACCTTTTTTGTGGCAGTTGGGAACTCATTATGAAGGAGTTGTATATATAGACCATTGTCTCTAATCACTATATCTCTTATATCGTTATTCAGTTCCACTCGATTATGGTTATGTAATTACCTTTAGTTTTGTAGTTTTAAAAATATTTTTTTTTTCAAAAAATATTGATGGTTTAACATTTATATTAATGCAGTTAGCTTTTTTAGATGCAAATGATAATTTTTTAAAACCTTAGGAAACCAGATGTAAAAAAATATTTTTTTTGAAAAATATGATCAAAAAATAAATAACAGTTCACTTTTTATATTAGGAAGAAAGTTTGAATTTAGAGATTCTAAGAGCATCTCCAATGGTTTCATATTCATGTGTTTTTGAAACAAAATTTTCGTTTGTAGTAATACCCCTTGTTGTGGGGTTTGTTTTAAGAAAAGATATTCATGGAGATGAACGTGAAAAACAAACCCATGTGTCACACTTTTTCAGGGGATGGAACCGGATTGAGTTTCAACTAATATATTTATATTAATAAAATATTTAGTTATTAAATTTTTAATTAATTTTAAATTATAAAAATGTAACGTACGTATAAAAATAATTTTATTTATTATTCTAAATTTTAAATTAACTAATCTATTTATATATTACTAATTAACAACTTCTTTATGTATAATGGTGTTGTATATTATGCATAGGGAGTTTTCTAAAAAAATTATGACTGTTCACTTTTAACCCCAAAAGTTTTTATATTTTACAAATTAACATTCTAAAATATGATTATTTTTACTTTAAGCCTAAAACTACTCATCTTTTGCAATTTAATTTTACAAAATTTTATACTTTCAACTTTGGTCCCATATATTTTTCATATTCTTTAAATTTTCGTCTTACGTTCGTTCTATGTTTTCCAAGTTAACATGACACAAACCATGTGCGACTCACCAATTTTACGTTTCACTTTACGTATCGTTCTTAATTCTGTGAATTAACACAACATAACGTGTGTGCGTCGTTTATCGTTTTAGTTATATTTTTATATGTTTTACGTTTTGGTCTTATTTTTTCGTATTAACACCACAATTTCAATGTTGATGGTAATTAACGGCGGTGTGACACTGATGTTATTTTTCACGATTTTATGTGCCCCCGCAACGCGAGAAGCTTAATTCTAGTTATTTTTAAATATCAAATTCTAAAGTTTCAAGTTTTTAAATTTCAATTTCCCCTCAAACTGCTATATTTTTTAATTTTAAAATTTTCATCCAAAGACATATAAACATTTTATTCATAATTTATATTAATATAAAGATTAATAACTAAAAGTAAATATAAAAGATGGTGATTATGTCGTAATGTTTTTGGATGTTTTTAGGTTTTACTATTGGAGAGTTTTTAAAGTTTTATAAAACTAGAAGGGTGTCCGGACAATGTGGCGGAGCGACATTTTACATTGACACGTGCATTTAATATTTTGTTATTCTTGTAGTAGTTTTATAAAAGTTTATTATGTTTTTTCTAAGGTAAAATTTAAAACACCAAATAAATGAGTTCTGTATGACGACTTGTATATACACATTAATTTATTGTACCTTACAAAATACAGATCGTTTCAACAAAAAGTTTACACAAAAACATTTAAAAATAAACACAGGTTAAGTTATAGTCTTAAAATTTTTTATATAAAACATATTAAGTTTTTAGGTTTATGGGTAGATAATATAAAATTTTATGCAAATGTTAGTAAGTATAAGATTATTATGTAATTAATTATAAGTGGTATTATATAAATAATATTATAAATACAATTTTACCTTCAAAAGCAGTTGTATCTTATGCATTGAAGTTAATAAATGTTTTTAATTTTATGATATCTTAAAATACCACTCTTATATACTTTATATATATTATAAATAATTAGTGATGCGTTAATATAAGTTCTTTAAGAAAGAAAAGTGAACACAATCAACGCATGACTTTTTTTGAATTTCAAAACCACAACACTTGCTAAATATTTTAAATACACAACTATTTTAAAAATATTTTTTTATACTAGAAGAAAATTTCAAAACATCAATTCAAACTCCAATGACAATAGACGGTTGGCAAAATATCACATCACGACTTTGACTTGGTATTCAAAACGAGTGGGATGCCTCATTGTGGGGTCCACCCCCACCCCTTTTAAAAATATTGTTTTTTAGTTTGTTGTGAAGAAAAGTTTTACAAACTGCAACAAACTAAAATTTAAAATCTTTATCACTTTTTACAAAATAAAATCTTAGTATAAGTTGTAACGAGTGAATGTTGTCCCTTGTTACGCTGGAACCATTGACATAGTTAGATATGTAAAAATAATTGTGTGAATTTGCGAAGCTAAATATTTGTAATAAAAAAAGATAGGTGTTAAACTTTTATAAAAAAAGCTTTTTAGCAAGTGTTACAATGATATATCAAAAAAACTAAATTTAGAAAATGAGAGTGTACAAAACCATATGATTAATAGGTTATATATGTTAAATTTGTTTTAATATGGAACCCGAATTATTTAACCTTTAGGATGAAATTTTATATTTCAATATAAATAATTATTTCTTTTAAAGGAAAAGAAATCCAATTTGAATATTCAAAATAGTATATGCCGATCATTGAAACCCAACTGCACCCACATGGCAATAACCACGAAACTGCCACATTGACTTGTTAAACCACGTCATAAAAATCATAAAGTGAAAATAGAGTTTATGTTTAATTTAATTTAAAGAAAAATAAGATTTAACTTTAAGAAAGTAATATAAAGTCGTAGAAACGAAAACTAATTAATTTTAGCTCGTAAAATAAACGGGGACACCTATGTTATTAATCAACTCCTATTATTTGATGTTTTTGATTGCATTTTACTCTATTTATTAGTTTGATCAGAAATTTATGTATTAGTATATAAAATCCAACATCTCAGATTAAACAAAATATAAAAATACACATAAATAATAATAATTATTCACTATACGGTCACTGACCCTGATAATATTCATTAACTTTATCGGTACAATTATGTTATTTTCAACGGTTTGATTTAATAATACGAGGGAATCGAGGAAAACCAGAACAATTCTTTGTAAATTGAGAAATTACAAAGAACCTAGGAAATCTAAACGACTCCCTCTCCTCCTAATAGTAACGTTGATTATTTCATTTGGTAATAAAAATAAAATAAAAAGAATTCAAAATTTATTATTTTCAAGAAACTAGAATTTAGGGGCAGTGTAGTCGTGTAGAGAAAAAGGCCGCCCCGTGATATACTGTGTAAAACATTCTTCATTGATTTGATTTCAGACGAACACAAGAAACAAAGGGCTTTTGTGTTTTCTTCTCTCTTGAACCCTTAATTCTTCTAAATATCTAAGATCTCACTCCAATTTCCAGCTGGCATTCTGTGATCTCATCGATTTCTCATCAGGGTCGGTCTCCATTTTCGATTTCGTGAAGATAATATCGTCAATTCAAGGTACCCTTTTAGATCTCCGCCGCTTGTTGTTGTAATTAGCGATTTGGGGTTTCTGAAATTCATGTTTTCTCAAATGGGTATCTGGAGATTTTGAATCATTTCATGGATAATGCATATTCTTCTCTTGATTCTTTCTTTTTGATTTTTTTTTGAAATTTTCATATGGTTTGGAGTATGATCCTCCGGTGTGAAATTTGTTTAAGTTGAATTGATTCTTACTGTTAATTTAGTTATAAGGTAACGTTAAGAAGCTGATCCTGTTGATCCTAATTTAGGTGTTCATAATTGTGATTTGGAACTGAGTTTATATGTATTTATGGAATTCAGAGTGTGGTAACTTTGAAGGAGCTTGTATCACATCATGCTTTCTGTTTGTATGTAGACAAATAAAATGATAAAACCCCTTTTTGTAAAACGTATATTGCTTGTTTTGTTTAATGTAAGTCTGAAAAACTGACAAATTGTGTTTTTCAAACAAAGAACACGCTTAAACACCAATTGTGATTTTCAGATTTGATTGAAGGTATCATGATCATAGTTATGCTCCATTTGGGAGTTTAACTTTCTTTTTTGGGGTCAAATTTAGCTTGTGTAACTTCAAAAGAAGTTTCTGTTGCTTTCAGTCAATTTTCAGTTCATGGATATTTATGATAAATTATTTCCTGTATGCTGTAAGTTATGCTGTTTGGTTGAATGTAGATGCAAGATTCTTGTTGTATAATGTATGTTGCATTGTTTGGTTGAATATGAATCTAATAACTTACAAATTGTGTGATTCAAACTACAAATAATTTGGGCAAGGTTATCTCCAAAAAATTATTAACTCTGTTACTTCAGATCAATTATTTAAGTCTGCATTTTTTCTATAAAGTAGAAGATCTTTCTTGTATGATTCTGTATAGCATTTGTTGGTTTAATGCAAACGAATAGGATTTTACAGTTTGTTTAACCAAGTCTTATTTACTAGATCAGCATGTTTTTATCCAATTTGAAGCAAGGTAATTCCCAAGAAATTATCATTTCTGTTGCTTCAAAACAATCATTTTACGTTACTCAATTTTGTAAATCAAAAGGCATTCTTGTATGATTGCTTATTCTATTAGTTGGTTGGAGAATTAAGATTTTTGCTGTTTAATTAACGAAATCATATTTACACAGGTTCTCGAGGATTTTGAGTTGCGGGCTTGGTGTTATTCTACTTTTAATCACACGAAGCTAGTTCTCCAAGGGATGTACTATTAGTAATTCTTATGAGACATTAATATAAAATGGCTCACGGGAGAATACGGGCTAAGATTAAAAGAAGCAGTCTTTACACGTTTGGATGCATAAGACCACCTGCTGAGTCAGCAGATGAACCTCATCAATTTCGCGGACCTGGGTTTTCTCGACAAGTTTGTTGTAACCAACCTCATTTACACCAAAAGAAACCACTCAAATACTGCAAGAATTACATATCGACAACAAAGTACAACGTAATTACCTTTTTACCTAAAGCTCTCTTTGAGCAATTTAGACGTGTGGCAAATGTGTACTTCCTCTTAGCTGCATTCCTGTCATTGACACCTGTTTCACCTTTTTCGGCTTATAGCATGATTGCACCGTTAGCTTTTGTTATAGGGCTTAGTATGGCTAAAGAAGCAATCGAAGATTGGCACCGGTTCGTGCAGGACATGAAGGTAAATATGAGGAAAGCTAGGGTTCATAAGGGGGAAGGCGTGTTTTCTTTAAAACCATGGATGAATATACGGGTTGGGGATGTGGTAAAAGTGGAAAAAGATCAGTTTTTTCCTGCAGATTTATTGTTATTGTCATCGAGTTATGAAGACGGGATTTGTTATGTTGAAACAATGAATTTAGACGGTGAGACAAATTTAAAAGTTAAAAGATCTTTAGAGTCAACTTTATCTTTAGATGATGATTCCGCTTTCAGAGATTTCAAAGGAACAATTAAATGTGAGGACCCAAACCCGAATCTTTATACATTTGTTGGGAACTTGGAATATGAACGACAGCTGTACCCACTTGATCCTAGTCAGATTTTGCTTCGGGATTCAAAGCTTAGAAACACGGGCCATGTTTACGGGGTGGTTATATTTTCAGGGCATGATAGTAAAGTGATGCAAAATGCTACAAAGTCTCCATCAAAAAGGAGTACAATCGAGAAACAAATGGACAAAATTATCTATGTCCTTTTTACCCTTCTGGTGTTGATTTCCTTAATAAGCTCAATAGGCTTTGCTATCAAGACAAAAACGCAAATGCCAAGCTGGTGGTACATGCAGGCCCCAGATGATGAGAAGTTATATGATCCTGCAAATGCTTCATTATCAGGGTTTTATCATCTGATTACCGCTCTAATTCTTTATGGGTATTTGATACCGATTTCACTTTATGTTTCTATTGAGCTCGTGAAAGTTTTACAAGCGGTTTTTATAAATCAAGATATAAACATGTATGATGAGGAAACGGGAACTCCTGCTCAAGCACGTACCTCAAATTTAAATGAAGAATTAGGGATGGTGGACACTATTTTATCAGATAAAACAGGGACTTTAACATGTAATCAAATGGATTTTTTAAAATGCTCAATTGCAGGGGTCCCATATGGTATACGGTGTAGTGAAGTTGAGCTGGCAGCCGCCAATCAAATGGCTATGGATCTTGAAGGGCATGAGGGTAATTTTGCGAGGTCCAGTGGACAAAATGGGCCAGAAATCGAGTTAGAGGCAGTAACACCTTCTAAAGATAGTTTGGGAGCACTGATCAAGGGTTTTAGTTTTGATGATAATCGGTTAATGAATGGGAATTGGGTGCAAGAGGCGAATCCTGATGTTGTATTGTTGTTTTTTAGGGTTCTTGCTCTATGTCATACTGCGATTCCCGAGTTTAATGAAGAAACTGATAGTTATAGTTATGAGGCTGAATCACCTGATGAAGGAGCATTTCTTGTGGCTGCTCGAGAATTTGGGTTTGAATTTTGTAGAAGAACACAATCGAGCATATTCGTTCGTGAGAGGAATCCTTCTTCTCAAGAATTTGTTGAAAGGTTTGGACGTGATTTTAATTATATTAATGCTGTTAGATGTGGCAAATTTGAATCGATTATCTAACAATTGGTAGATTCGGGAAAACATGCTGTTTGGGAAACTGGAAAACAGATAACTGTTTTAGTAGGGGACGATCTGACGTGAAGGGTCAGCCCAGTCAATCACTTGATCCGAACCGCTTCTTTTTCCATTTCAAAGTTTTCCTTATAAATAATTAATGTTGTTAAGACATTGCAAATTTGAACTGTTTATACAAAGTCAGGTTAGTTTGGGTCAGATTTATAGGGGAAATCATGGGCAGGTTGGAAGGTGGGTCAAAACTGGTTGTGGTCACATGGGTTGGGCCGGGTTGTCCCAGGTTGACCTGAATCGCTTCTTTGTCCATTTCAAAGATCTTTTTTATCAATAATAAATGTGTTAAACATGTTTTGTGTCCACAACAATAATCTATTTTTTCAAATAAAATGATTTAGTAGTTAATGGAAAAAATATAACCCAAATTAACCTACTCATCGAAGTAAATTTTCAAAATTACCATCTCTAGTTATATTTTATGTCCCAACAGTCAAATGGATACTAAGCCAGATTACTGTTTTAGTAGCAACTGTATTCAATAATGGATAAATTATCTATACAAAAAGATTTTAGAAGATGATAGAAAACTGTAAGTGGGTCAACAGTTTTGCTAGTAGTAACTGTATGTAATATTTGATTTGCACATTCTTCTTTCCAGGGAGTTCAAACTTCTAAATCTCTTGGATTTTACAAGTAAAAGAAAACGGATGTCAGTTATTGTTCAGGACGAGACTGGACAGATTCTTTTATTATGCAAAGGCGCTGACAGGTAGGTTCCAGTTGAGACAATCAGATCAGATATTTGAGTGTTTAAGATTAATAAATGACTGTTTATTTGATTCTTAAATAAGCAGATAGTCGAAAGCTGATTATGTTTATCAAACATCAGAATTCATGATAAAAAAGGTTATTTTAGTTGAAAACAAATAGAGAGTTTGTGAAATGGAAATAAAAGATTCAAATTAGTTTTTTCTAGGGATAGATATGTAATTTTAATTTGCCCTACATAAACAGTTTTGTTGCTGCAGGTATGAAACTAAATTAATATACAGATAATCAACGGCAGAAAGTGCTTAGAAAAGCATCAAAAACAGACCATTTCATCTTCAAGTCACAAGAATAAGATAACATGTTTCAAACACATTTGAACGCCCTGTAAATACATTTTATTGGTGTTTCTGCAGCATAATATTTGAGCGTTTATCAAAAAATGGAAGAAAATTTGAGGAGGCTACCACAAAACATCTAAATGATTATGGGGAAGCTGGTTTACGTACACTTGCTCTTGCTTATAAAAAACTTGAAGAATCAGAGTACATATCATGGAATGAAGAATTTATAAAAGCAAAAACTTCAATTGGCGGTGACAGGGAGGCTATGCTTGAACGAGTTTCTGACATGATGGAAAAAGATTTAATTCTTGTTGGTGCAACTGCTGTGGAAGATAAGCTGCAGCAAGGGGTATAAGATTATTAACATGAGAATTTACTTTTTCATTGAGTGGTGGCACAGAGGGCTGGTTGGGCGGGTCGGGTAATAGTCAAGAGCGGGTGTATTTTGGTTTGGGTAAAGGATTGTTCCTTGATTTGGGTTGGCATGTTGGGTAATTGGTCAAAATATGTGGTTCTTTGGTTTCGGGGTTGAAACAGGTCTGATCAGGGTCAAAGAGGTTCATTCTTTAATCGGCATTTGGGTAGGTTGTGATGCTGTGTAACTATTAACTAGTCAAAAGTTTGCCACTCTTTGATTTGGGTTGAGTCAGGTCAAGTTTGCCCGAAACACTTTTTGTCCATTTTCTAGATCTTTTTTACATGTAATAAGTGTCTTTGAAATGTTATATCATCTTAATACAAATTTAGATATTTTGAATAAAAACGATGTAGGAGGTGGCATGCTTAAAAAATACACCAATGAATGGGATTCAACCCTTTTTGATCCATTTCACATGCTAGAGATAAAATATAAGACTATAAGTAGATCGACCCACTAATAAATAAATTAACTGAAACTGCTACCTTTATAATTCTTATCATTATGTCATTACTTTTTTTTTGTTAGTTTTAATTTCTTTTTACTTGTATAGGTGCCTCAATGTATCGATAAACTAGCTCAAGCTGGTCTTAAGATATGGGTTTTAACAGGCGATAAAATGGAAACTGCAATCAACATAGGGTAATGCCTCTCACCCTTTGGAGAAAGGGCTCTATCCCACTTTCAACTTGATTATTGTGAATACAAGTCATTTTTTGAGTATTTGTGTGAAGGAATTATTTCATATAGACACTTTATCATATTATTTGATTCTGATTTTTCAAATTGCAAAAATTAATTGTGCACAATGTTGGAGAAAAGATTAACCATATCATGGTTTGTGCAGGTTTGCATGCAGTTTGCTTCGGCAGGGCATGAAGCAAATATGTATATCAACAAATGTGGACATGTTAAACCAAGATTCCAAAAAGGTATTTATTATCATAATTAGATTATATTAAATTGTTGGTACTGATTTTTAACCATTTAAGTCCTCCTAACAGGTACAAACTTTACAGTTTTTACTTCAAAAAATACATAGGAAGTCAAAAATGTCAACTTTAATGTCATTATATGTGAAGTGCAGTTAATTATTATTATTTTGTTACTTGTCGGGCTATTATGATATATTTTATGTTTCGTTGGGTTAAATATTATAAATGAAATATAGAAGGATGTATACTGAATTTTGGACTTCCAATAAGGATAGACATGAAATTAATTCAGTTAATGTTCACAACTTTAATTTCATTTGTAGAATGCAGCTAATTCTTTATTATTTATTTTGATGATCAGGCTGTGAAGGAGAACATTGTATTGCAAGTCACTAATGCATCTCAAATGATTAAGCTTGAAAAGGACCCACATGCTGCATTTGCTTTGATTATTGATGGGAAGACTTTAAGTTATGCTTTAGAGGAAGATTTAAAGCATGAATTCTTGAATTTAGCAGTGGATTGTGCTTCTGTTATATGCTGTCGTGTTTCACCCAAGCAAAAGGCCATGGTAAGATCGTTAAAAGTAGATGCATTGGGTCGGGAAGGTTGGCTAATGGGTCAAAACAGTTTTAGATGGAAACGGGCTGGGCAAGGTTGTGTTGACCCACAAATACTTTTTAAGGTCATTTAACATAGAGATGCCAAAATGGGTGATTGGGGCAGGTTATGTAACACGTCAAAAAAGAATCGGGTCAAAACAGACTGGGTTGGGTTGACCCCACAATACACTTTTTGCAAGTAATTAACCTTAGTTGTTTTTACAAAATAACATTACTATAATGATAGTCTACATCTTTGGGTAAAGGGACCTAGGAGTTAAGTGGCTGTATGAATAGACTATTGGAGACTTTCCAGTTGTTATACCCACTTGACCCGTTCCCATTTTAGCTTAAGTTTTGGTTTGACCTGTTTGAGGAAAAAACACAACCCATTGACCAATTCTTAAAAAAATGGGTTGAAATTACCGCCTGTAGTTTAATATGTCGCTGTAATAAAATCATTAGCTAAGATCTTGATTTACCACCCTGACATTCACATGGAATCTATTAATTTGGTCTATAAGTTGCAAAATGGGCAGGTTAGCTTGACCTGTCAGGCTGCCAATGCTTTCTCTTGTGCTTTTCTTTGTGAAGCACTTGAATAGTTAATATATTAACAATTTGACCTCTATAGCAACAAGAGTTGACAAGAATTGACCTCTGTACTGGTAACTTGTTTTTGGCTTTATTTGATATATTATATTCTTAAGTTTTTGATATCGTTTGACATTAGGTTACAAGATTGGTGAAAGAAGGCACAGGGAAGACCACATTAGCAATTGGAGATGGTGCAAATGATGTTGGAATGATTCAAGAAGCGGATATTGGTGTTGGAATAAGTGGTGTTGAAGGAATGCAGGTTTGTATATGAAACATACAGGCTTGTTTTCTTGGTAAAATAATTGGAATTTGGCTGTTCAAAAAACAAACAAACAAACAAACAAACAAACCCAGTATATCCCACTCGAGAGCAGGGTCTGGGGAGGGTAGATGTAGGCGAGTCTTACCTCTATCTTGTTAGGTAGAGAGACCGCTTCCAAAGAGACCCCCGACTCGATAGCAAAGGCAATAGCAGTAGCAAACCATCATAGAATAAATCATACAGCACATAGCCATACAACATA
>BJCM01064824.1:0-15580 GCA_018326385.1 Flaveria bidentis | reverse complement strand
TATATATATATATATATATATATATATATATATAAATATTATATATATAATTATAACTTTATGTCTACCGCCAAAACCTTACAAATCAATCCACGCGCTTTCCGTTTTCCCTCCACTTTCATCAGTCCTCTGGTGGCATTGTATCGTATTCACTACTGAGATGGGTGGCGGCGGTGGCGGTGGCGGTGACGGTGGTGGTGGCGTTGTTGGACCGGAAAAGACACTATCGGACTTCTTGACGGAGTATTATTCCGATCAGCTTCAGTCGATCGTTCTATCTTCAGATAATCGTCTTCATTATCCCCTTTATGTAGAGTACGTTTTCCAAATCTAACAAGCGGTTTGTTTATCTAACTGTGTTTAAATAAAATTAGGGCTGATTTAATCACAAACCTCATTTGATGCTAATTTGTGTTATATCAGTTTCGCTGAAGTGATGGAGTACGATTCTCCACTTGCTCATGAGATCCTTTTCGAACCAATGGAGTACTTGCCTGTATTTGATAATGCTGCCAAATTGGCTCAGGTTTTTCACCTTTAGTAGTACTTTTGCAATTTGAATTATAGGCATTTGAATATGAACATAAACATAGGAGTATAGGAGTGTAGTTTAACAATTTACATCCAAGGGTTTGGAAGGCTAATTAGGTTTAAACTTTGACAGTTTCATCTTATTAAGGTTTCTGTGCATCTATTTTCTGATGTGTTAATCATTTATGATATCTTTATTGTAGTTCATTCATTGTGAATGCTAACGGTGCTATCTTTGTGGGGTTTAGGAGATGGTCTATGGACAGGTTAAGAAGATTTGGGAGGATGCAAGTTGTGGTTATAAGGAAGCTGTTGATTGTCCACCTCCAAGTATTAAGGAATTTGTGCATGTTCGGATTGAAATTCGTGGCCCCATGCTTGATAATCCGGGTAAATTGCCCTTTCATTAAACATGTTCTTAGTTATTTCTCCATTGTTGCACATATTAAGGATACATTTAGTTGTCACTGGTAACCTGTAGGATGCTCACTCAATTTTAGCTAAATGTTACTTGGAAATAAGAACACATGTCTTTTTGCAAATTAGATTTTGTTATAGAACTTGACAAATTATCGATATCTATTTGGATTGTGTAGAATTTTGTCCAAGCATTGGACGGGTTCGTGTGAAGCACCGTGGAATACTTCTCACTATAAAGGGAACTGTAATTAGATCTGGAGCAGTTAAGATGCTAGAAGGAGAGAGGGAATATGAATGTCGGAAATGTAAATACAGGTTGCTTTTCTTTACTTTTTCTTGTTGGTTTGTTATATAAAACCTTATTTTTATGCATAGTGATGACGTTTTTTCTATCTATATTATGGATAGCAACTTTTTTGCATCTCGATTTTGTAAGTTTTTCCATCTAATGGATGCTTTTTGGTTTTGAACTACTAATGGAAGATGTTGATGTGTAGGTTTAAGGTTCATCCTGAACTGGAAAACAGGAATTCCATACCCAAGCCAATGTTTTGTCCCTCTAAGGTAATTATCAATCACTCTTTTGTTATATCAGTGATTGTACACAAACCTGTCACCACTGTTGTAATAACAAAAAATACATAAACAAAAAGAGGGAAGTTACAATGAGGATTGTGGGAGTATGTTTAAGTTCCCTTTTAAAGTTCTAAGTCAGAAAAAAAAAGAAAGAAAGGGGGGAAGATGTTTAATTTTCTTTTGTTGAGTTGTGCTTTGGTTGTTTAGTCTTTTTTTATATAACTATGCTTTATGCTTTCAAGCTATGCTTTTTTCACTTGGTTTTTTTTGGTGGGTGCTATTATCATTGAATACATTTATTATCCACTTTAACAGAAGTCAAAATACTGTGAAAGCACCAGTTTCCAGCTTCTAGATGGCAACAAAGTGTGCCATGATTACCAGGAGATAAAGATCCAAGAAAGCACTCAGGTTTTAGGTGTTGGGGCAATTCCACGTTCAATTCCTGTTATTCTTCAGGATGATCTTGTTGATATTGTTAAAGCTGGAGGTACCATATTATTGCAATTTTCTGTTCCTATTTATGAGTGGATGTCCTATGTTAATAAGTAGCAATGCTTCCTATTATCACTACTATTATTTTATGTTTTTAATTTTGACAAAAAGCTTGGCGAATATGTTTTAACTACCTTTCCTTCAAATATTATGTGCAGATGATGTAATTGTCACAGGAGTTTTGACAGCTAAATGGTCCCCTGATTTGAAGGATGTTCGCTGTGACCTTGAACCTGTATTAGTGGCTAATTATGTGAGGTACTCTGTAGCTTCTTCTTAACTCTCAAATGATTAGCATGGCAAGAGATTAAGGGAAGATAAATATGCCTTCATTTATCATTCTTTTTTTTATTTTTGCTTTAACTTACGTTTTGTTATTTTAGGCGAATAAATGAGATGAAGTTGGATATGGTAATCCCTGATGAAGTTATTCAGCAATTCAAAAACTTTTGGTCCGAATTTAAAGACACTCCATTAAAGGGTAAGATTTTGTTATTTGATGGTAATAGTAAAAATCTATTAGAGCATCTCTGAATAACTAATTGGTTGTTAAAATACATCATGTTAACTCTGCAGGTAGAAATGCCATTCTTCGGGCTATTTGTTCACAAGTTTATGGTCTTTTTACTGTGAAGCTAGCAGGTAGCTTTCATTTTAAATTCCTCTCAACTATTAACTAAACTTGATTTTATATTTTTTAAAATTAATTAATAAATTAATTAGTTATGATGACAGTTAATGTTCATTGTAGTTGCCTTGACACTTATTGGAGGAGTACAACATGTTGATGCTTCTGGGACAAAAGTTCGAGGCGAGTCCCATCTTCTTCTGGTCGGTGATCCAGGTAAAATGTTTGTGCAAAAAAAATTATGAAAATCAATACATCAATATGCTTAATGATGAGGATTACACAAAACATTCTAAACATCCTCTTTTAGCTTTAAACATCTTTAGAAGCATTTTTAGAGAATTTAACCACAGAATTCATTGACTTTCCAGTTATTTAAGTTTCTAGGTACAGGAAAGTCGCAGTTTTTGAAATTTGCTGCTAAGTTGAGCAAAAGATCTGTTATCACTACTGGGTTAGGAAGCACTAGTGCTGGGTTGACGGTTACAGCAGTTAAAGATGGAGGTTAGACTTTAACATGTGTCTTGACTCCTGATTTGAACTTCTTTTGCTAACTCATATACAACAGATAAATTGCTTAAAATCGGTTAAACATTATTTTGGACTGCTTCATTTGAGTGATTTTACTCTTCTATCTAATGATAAGAAAACAAAAGTGCTTTCTTGAACTTGCAGGTGAATGGGTGTTAGAAGCTGGGGCCCTTGTCTTAGCTGATGGTGGACTTTGTTGCATTGATGAGTTTGATAGGTAAGTAGTTGAGAATGTGCATTCTATCCTACTTGTTACACAGCATATATTAGACTCTCTAATTTTAATTAAAATAATATATAACAGCATGAGGGAGCATGATAGAGCCACTATACATGAGGCAATGGAGCAGCAGACTATAAGTGTTGCTAAGGTAGCCTTAATATTAACATTTTATTCCATCTTTGTTACTTTTTTACTTATTTTATTGAAGCAACTAAACGAAAATTGTTGTTCTTTAATGACTTCTAAAAACTATGATAGAAATCATAACCTACCCATTTTCAGGCGGGCCTTGTAACGACTCTCAGTACAAGAACTATAGTCTTTGGTGCAACAAATCCTAAAGGGCAATATGATCCTGATCAACGTATCAATGTCTTGGAATTTTAATGTTTTATTGTTTATGATAGCTGTTATAAACTGTTTATTTGTTGTGTTTCTTTCTTAACGAAGTTCAGCTCTATCTGTCAACACCACATTATCTGGACCTTTAATTAGTAGATTTGATATAGTTCTGGTTCTTTTGGACACCAAAAATCCAGACTGGGATAAAGTTGTCTCAGATCATATTCTTGATCAGGTACCAACTAGTCTCCCATATGTTCCTTGTGCTCTGTTTATCGTTTCTACATGAGTAAACGTGATAGTGGTATTATGTTCAGGCAGAACCAGAAAAGGATAGATTTCATGAAGATATAAACAAGAAATGGTCTCTTTCCTTGCTCAGAAGGTACATTTATATATATACATGTGTGTATTGAGAGAGGACCTCAATTTTAAGTAAACTTTTTTTTAAGAACCGTATAAATACATGTACATGTTGCTTAACCATGTACAGGGAATTATGTGGTCCTCGGCTTAACATTCCTATATATATGTATATGTGTGTGTGTATACATATATATAATCCTTGAACTTTATAAGAACTAGAGGTGAATGGTGCAATTATGTTTGCAGGTATATCCACTATGTAAAAGGATATTTTAGGCCAACTCTAACTAAAGAGGCAGAAAATATAATTTCTAAATATTATCAACTACAAAGAAGATCTGCAACAGAAAATGCAGGTTTTACCCCTGCCTTGAAATCCTTTTATCTTTTATTTTAACCTCATATCTAATCTCTTTCCCAAATGCAGCAAGAACTACTGTTCGAATGCTTGAGAGTTTGATCCGACTTGCTCAAGGTACAACTTGCCCCTTGAGCTAGTAGTTCTGACCTATTTACTTATGAATCTATCTATTTTGGTCATGCTTTATCTCAAACGGGTCAAATCAATTAATTTTAAAGGAAACAAGTCAAATCTGAAGCCAGGTTGACACTTGCCCAAGGTTTATTTAAATGCATACAATCTCCTATATTGTTTTTTTCAAAGATTTTGGTTTTTTATTGTGATCATATTGTTTTTTGGCATAACATTTAATGTCTACTACAAAGATAAATAGGCAAAAAGTGTTAGTGGGTCAGGCATGTTTTGACCTGTACGTTACCTGCAGCACATCAGCAGGCCATGGTCACATCTCTAACATATTAGCATTGCAGCACATGCAAGATTGATGTTCAGAGATAAAGTGACTCAATTAGATGCCATCACAGCAATATTATGCATCGAGTCATCCATGACAACATCAGCTATTGTTGATAGCTTTGGGAATGCATTGCACTCCAATTTTACTGATGATCCTGATCAAGAATGTATCCTTTTTCTTATATATTAATCCTCCATTTCATTACCAAGCGAATAAAAATAATATATACTAAAATTATTAATTGGAAAAATGAGATGAATAGGTTGAGCAATGTCGGTGAATCCCTTGACTAAAGGTGCAGATGCCATGCAAGAACAGCAGATCCTTGGAAAGCTTAACTCTTCTGATGATATAATTAGCATATGAATCTGCTCAACTTGGCATGTGCACCATAGTTGCCCTATAATGTATTTGGTTGATGGGAATATATGGAAATGAAGAAACATTACAATGAAAAGTTACCATAATTTGAGTTTTTGTTTTTTGTGGCTCTAAAATCATACTGAATCCTTTGGTTCAACCTGTTGAGCAGGAAGGGAACTGGGAATTGATAGTTTTACCAGCTGAAAGTTGTTAATCTTGTTTACCTTCCATTAACAAATTCCACTGGTAAGTACAACTGCATAAACTAAATTTGACTAGTTAGTTGACAAGAAACTCTGATGGTAAACTTGTAACTTCAAGTAAACCCATTAACCTTCTTTAAACTCTTATTCAGTACAATGGCTATTTGCAAACTCTTGCATCCTGTTCTAAGCCACATGTAGTGATGCTTTAAGTAGTTTAATGGTCTTCTCTCTAGCACACATGGTTTCAACTAGAGGTTAACTGATAGTTATGTAGCAAGTAAGGAACATGTAACGGAAGTGCAGAGCCATATAGGGCTCGAAAGGGTGTGGCTTTAATTGTCGTATGGTACTTAGTATTGTACCAAATTTCGGCTAATGGTAACCACTTGGCTCAAGTTGAAGGACTTTTCAAATGTCATGCATCAAAAGTATGATTCAAGACATCTGTTAACTTTTATCTGTCAGTTCATTTTTTAATTATATGTAGTGGATACAGCCAGAGAAACACCTTGAATTGATGTGAATTCTTTCCGAAGCGTGCCAAGAAAGATGGGATTGCAGTAAAAAACTATCGTGGACAGCCTCCCATGCAAATTGTAAATATGGTCAATAAAGGCTAGAGCTACATGAGTTCCTGTGAGTGTGTGCACTAACGCAACAAAATTTGCAAATATGGTTAAGCATGTCCACCACAAGAAAACTCACATTTTTTTTCCCAAGGACTCTGGTAATCTCTGCTAATGTCAGAAAACACAAAAAGATGGAATGGGAAGTGATTGCAATAAACCTGAGTAAGCAACAGGTTCAGATCTAGCTTGCTGACCGATTGTACATCTTTGTATTGTTTCTCTGATCTCCTTTTATTGCCTTCTTAAGTAGAACATACTTTTGTCTTTAATGTGTTGCATGCTTCCTGAATGACTACCCATACCACCCATAAAATAGAATGAGCGAGAGAATAATTTTCATATTCTTTGTTTGGCTTAATCCTGGTGTGGGTTAAAATCCTGCTATGTTTAAGTTTGATAGTGAATGTTAATAAAAGTAGATTAGGTGCCGGAAAAAAAGTAGAACTGGAATGACGCATAACAATCAAGTGTTTCCTTAGCTTGTTATCAACCCCAGTTACTAGTTCATTTTTTTTTTACTTTTCAATAAGCCCCCTCCCAAATTTAGTGAGTAATAGGATTTTTTCTCATATCTTCACATATATATGTAGCTCTGGTATGTTAACATATTAGTATGTTTTCATTTTGAAAGTGATCTTATGTAAATTAATAAGTTACATGTATTCAATTAACGTGTTCATTGTGTTCATCATGTTTTTCAAGACTAGTGTTAAAAGAATATAAAACGAAAAGAAAATTTTTCATTTTCTGTGTCCCATTCATGACCATATCAAAATGCAGAACTCCATAAAGGATGATAATTTTATTACTCTATCACCTCTTATTTTACTCATTGCAATTCGCCTAATTAGTTGTGTTATCTTGTGTTTATATAGGGCTCTTTGTGCTTTTGTAATATTAAATTTCTTTAAATTTATATTAAAACTCTCGATCTATGAAAATCTTCATGGCATTGGAGCAAGGTTAGACAAAAACAAAAACCCTACAACAAATCAAAAAAAAAAACAAATAGTTGTTGCCATCACTATGGCCAACAACACACAGAAAAACCTGAACAAAGAGAGCACATCGACCACAACTCGCCATACTACATTCACTTCCGACTACTTGGACAAATCACAAATACATGTGAATGATGACACTTGAGATGATGAATTTTCTGGTTGCCAAAAACAAGATGGGATTCATCAACTTGAGCATAAAGAAACAGGAATTACCATTGATCGGCTACATGGTGTGGATGATGTATAATACCATGATTAAAGAATGGCTAAACAGGACAACAGAGAATGAAATATGAAACAACATACAGTAGGCTAGCATGGCAGAGGAAATATGGTCGGATTTAAAGGAGAGGTTTCAAAAAGAAAGTGGGCCAAGAGCATCCATATCGTTCTACCCATGCCAAGGTGCTTGGTAATTGATGTACATGCAATGTTGGCAAGCACTGAATTGAACTCAAAGAAAAAGAAAAGTTGTACAAGTTTTTGCTTAGGCTTGACAACGTGTCTGCTACTATAAGGACTTGGGTTCTTGCAATGAACACCATCTCTTGGGACCAGCTACCACTTTGCTACTGAGAATGAACAACAAATGATAATTGTCGCTACCAATAGGCCAACCATCGATGCTAGGGCCTTTCAGGCTTTTGTTCTGACAAAGCTAGAAGGCTCTTCAATTCAGCAGATGTATGGAACCAACAAAGAGAAGCTAAACATAATTTGGAGGACCAAGTGGAACATTGTAGCTTTTGTGTAAGACATGGACATAATAGAGATGGATGCTTCAGCCGAATTGATATTTGGATTGGTGGCCAGGAAAAGGAACAAAACACGAAAAGACGAAGCCTAAAGAGACGTGAGTTGAAAGTGATTCGAGTCCTTCAAAGAGACTTAGAAGCAACCAATATCAACAATTTTGACACCAGAGAAACATAAGGCTTCCATTGTTAAGGTCATCCCAAATGAAACCAAGATCAAAGGAGTTTTACATATTCCTAATTTTACTAGCAACATATTATCTGTTAGTAAATTAATAAGAAATTTTAAATGCATAGTTATGTTTTCCCTGAATTACGTGTTATGTAGGGCTTGTATTTGAGGATTGATTATAGTGGATAAGTCCAACGGTGGTCTTTAAAACAAATGGTTGTTTTGATTGCATTATAATATATTGGGAGAATATCATACGCCTTTTTCAAAGGTAAACTATTTCTTAATCATAGTGGATGATTTTAGTAGAGCCGTTTGGATTTTTCTTATAAAACATAAACATAAAGCATATTTTTTTATATGTTTTCATAAAGTGGCACAAACATAACTTGAAAGAAACATTAAAAGGATTGTGTGATAACGCATTCGAATTTACATCAAATCATATGTTTGACTTTTATGCTAAGGTATGGATCGTTTTACAAATCACTTGTCCGCATAATAGGGTGGTTGAAAATATGCATACACACTTGCTTGAAATGACATGTTCCCTGTTGAATCAAATTTCCCTATGAGGTTTTGAAAAGAAAGCATCTTAATGACCACTTACATCATAAAGCGTTTACCCTCCTAATTTATTGATAAAGAAATTCCCTGTGAAATATTATACAAATAAAAATCCAACTATGACCACATGAGGGTTTTTAGTTGCTCGACCTACTATAGGAGCACCAACACAAAGGAAGATAACTTCGAAGTGAGGGCAGGACCGGTTGTATTCTTAGGATGTCCACGTGGAACAAAAGGTGACAATATATATGATACAAACATGACTAGATAATTATCTTCATCTCATTAGAAGTGAATTTTATTGAAGGGTGTTCTTTTTTTCTTTTTCCACTACTAGGGTCTTGATAACAATGAAGCACCAAACATTTTCAAATCCTTAAAATTACTACGAAAATGATCATGATGATGGTGAAATGAATATGGCAAATAAGACCAACGTGGAGGTCAGAACTATCAAGAACCAAACTCCACTCAAGTAGATGATTCTTTGGCCTGACAAGCCCCATATACTGTCATTAATTTGGACCAAGAAACACTTCCTGAAGTCCAAACAACAACCTTGGAAAATAGTCAAAATACTAGCTCTAATGTACAAGACGAGGTTAAGAATGAAAATGTGAAAAACATGGAGCAACTACAAAACGAACAATGATCACGACCAAAACATCTAGAAGATTAAGTTATCAAGCTTCCTCTATCCATGGGCCACACACAACCCACGAGCAATCAAGAGTCCTCAAGGGTACACCCCTTAGCCAATTATGTTGCATATGTTAAATTATTAAATTTCACAAAGCTTTCTTAATTAGCGGCAATCAGTTCAAATGATGGCCTTATACGATGCTAAATGGAGAGAGGCTACGAAGAAAAAGAAATTCAAGCCCTTGAAGTAGATAGAACGTGGATGCTTGAAGAACTACCAAAGGGAAAACATGTCATTGATTGAAAAAGGTTTTAAAAAATTGGTATAAGCCAAATAGTAAAGTTTAAAAATACAAGGTGCGACTCATCACGAAAGACTAGACACAACTGGAAGTCGTCGACCTACATGACATTTTTGCACTAGTCATCTTGTGACGCTTAGAAGCCTTCTTGCCATTGTAACAAAAAGAGGTTGGACCATTGACGTGAACTTCCTCCATGCCAACTTAAATAAAGAAGTTTACATGAAGATACCCCAAGGTTTAAACAAAAGGGAAGAAAACAAAGTTTGCAAGCTAAAGAAGTCTTGTTACAGACTGAAACAAGCATTGGGGGAATTGGTACCAAAATTTCATGATTGCCCTCCACAAGGTAAATTTCAAACAATCTAATGGGGATCATTCTCTCTTTGTATAAGTGGCACTTATTTACGTTGATGATGTTATCATATGATAGGAAATGATCAAAAGAAAATACAACAAACCAAAGCTTATCTTGACAAAAAAAATTATCATTAAAAACCTTGGAACTCTAATTACTTTTTGGGCATCGAGGTGGCTCGTACATAAGATGTATTAGTCTTACGTCAAAGGAAGTACACCCTTGATATCTTAGAAAACTATGGTATTCAAGGATGTCGCTCTAGTTTGTTTTCATGAAAAAAAAAACCTGAAGTTAGCACATAAAAGCGAGTATCGAAGACTCGTGGCCGGACTTCTTTAGTAAATGTCCGAAGACTCGAAGACTTTATCACCTATATGCTACAGGACGTGATATTACTTATTTAGCAAATGTCCTAAGCCATTTTGTTGGTGATCCGCGGCAAAGTCACGTGGATGCAGTGACCCAGGGTTTACGATATCTCATCACTGCAGGCCAATGTATTCTTCTCCGAAAAGGAGGAACAAACCTCACCACAAACTATGATTCAGATTGATTTGGTTGTCCGTATATGAGAAGGTCGCTACCCAGGTGCTTCTACTTTTCGATGGAGCATCAGTCTTGTGAAAATCAAAGAAACAATCCGTTGTTTCTCGCATCTCCGCTGAAGCAAAATACCATGCCATGGCAACTAGAATTAGTGAAGTATTATGGATGAGATGCACCAAACATGTGAAAAAGTTAAGTCATATGAAGTTCAGCCCATGCATATTGCCATGAAGATGCAAGTTGTAGATATTGTAACTAAAAGGCCTTGGAATGCAAAAATTTCGCACTCCACTTGAGAAGTTGTGCGTTTGTGACCTTCATGTTTCAAACTTAAGGGAAACTAAGTGATGTAAACGAGCCAAACCGGTTTATAGGCTACTCGGGATCGGCTCGAGAAAAGCTCGAATCAAGCCCAGCTTAAACGAGCTCGAGCCCTAGTTCGAGCTCATATTATTGCTCGTTTACTAAACGAGCCCGAGCCTGAGCTTCAGATATAGAGCTTGAGCTGGCTCGCGAGCCTAAATGAGCTTTTTGTTTATATAGTTGTTTATTTACATATTAAATATATATAAACACGTATTTACATAAATTATATTATTAAATATATTATATGATAAAAAAATAGTTGAATAATATATATTATGTTATATATAAAAAGTACCATTATAAATAAATATAAAAGTGATTATAAAAATAATAATAATTTAATAATTTAATAATTTAATAATAAATGAGCTGAAACCAAGCTCGAGTCTAAACGAGTTCAGGTTTGGATTGGTTCGTTTACTTCTTACGCGAAAGTGGAGGACAAATTTTTTTTATATTGGCATATATTTGACTTTATCACCTCCTGTTTTATTTCTTAAAAATTAACTTACTTGTCCTATCATTTTGTATAGGGCTCTTTGTGCTTCTATAAGAATGATTGTTTTTTTTTGTATTTCTCTCAAAACTCTTTATACATTAAAATCTTCACTCTTTGAAATTAGAAAAAAAATATAATGATGTAACAATTCATGAATAAGACATCCTTTACCACTTAAACAAAACTATGAAAAATGGAATACTTTTTATGACCAAAAACCATTTAAGAAACGTTGAAATTACTATAGAAAATGGTGAAATTAGACTGTAAACTTTCTTCATGTTTTTAGTCTTCGATGAACAAACAAAAAAGGGTTTTATAACTTAAGAGTGTATAAAACATAAAAAATATTTATCTACAAAACATATTGAGAAATCAAAGAAGTATTTACTTAAGGAAACTTTTGAAACTTATCAAATCTTGGAGCCGATACAAGAAATATTACTATAAATTATGTGATCTATCCAAAATGTTATTATTGGGTTTTATAAAACTTGATAACGAGATCTCTCGCAAAATGAAATTACATCATACATAAAGTAATTTCAATCCTTGATTTTCTTATTTTCATTGGTTTTGGATTGATACAGACGTGTGAATAGTAAGAAGTTATAAATGGCTTAAAAATAAAAATTAATAAGGCTTCAATGTTAAGACTTTTTGGTCTAAATCTAGTTCTATTATGCTGTTTTTATACTCAAATAACTTATGTTATTAATCTTCTATTATAAATTTATATATATTGGTGTATTAATTTTATAAGGACAATTTTTTTAAATGTCGATGTATTGTTTGAAACATTTTATAAGGACAATTTATTATTGGGTTTTATAAGGAATTTTTTTAAAATGTCGATGAAAATTATTAATGACAAATTTATTTTCAATTTCCACATGGAGAATATATATAAGTACATCAGTTGAAAGTTTGGAGAATGTTTGTGCTCATATATATGTATATGTACAATATTATATGGTCAATAAAAAAATAATATTTGTGTTATAGGTATGGGTATATCAGAATAGTTTCGAGTCATGTCTCGTTATCATGTCATGAACACATGAAATACGAAAGAAAGCTTTTGATAGGAACAAAATCTCACCCAATCGGAGGATGTTTTTGTAAAATTAGATTTAGCTGAAGATCAAAGATCGACACATGAGGCACCAGTGTTGGTTTAGAAAAGTTCTTGACCAATAAAATGTTTTAGAGTTAAAATTTTGCTGCGATACTGAATGTTCAATAAATGTTTTAGAGTTAAATTTGATTTTTTTATAAGATTTAGCAAAAATAACTATTTTTCTTTGAAATTTCAATAACATCAATTTCAATATGAAAATTTCATCATTTTATACAACTTCAATTCAAAAATTTTATCATTTAAAGGTAAATTGAACATAAATTAACACAATTGATAAACTTGATATATTACTTGCTAATCAAAAGTTTTAAATGTTCACATGCAAACAATGTTGTTTACACTTTCTTTTTAGAGGAAATTTCATAATATTACCCACTAATATTGTAACATTATATATTCTCATAAATCGTGTTTAAAAACCATTATACATTATACCTTAAAAACTTGTATTTTAAGAAAAAAATGTAATTTGACACGTTTATAAAGAAATATATGTAATTATCCCTTCTTTTTATACATGCAAACTCTATATGCGCAAGTACAATAATAATTTAATATTAGCCATTATTCAATATTACCAAAACCATTCACAGAAAACGGTCTTAATTTTCCAATAAAAAGGGCTCACGTAGAAAATGAAATGGAAAGCAACACTATTGTTGGTCAAGTCATTGACGTCAAGAGTGATCTGTCATCATGATGTATACTGTTTTATTTTACGGAAATGTTCAAGAATGGTAATTTGACCGAATCGATTTACAAGAATAACGAAAGAATATATATTTTACCAAAATATTCGAGCAATTAAAATTGAACATGTCATCAAATATCGCTAGCTAAGCGATACACACACATGTTGTATCGCCGTATCGCTGACTCGGTGATACGGATCCATGATGTATCCCCAAATTTATCATAAAAAAACCTATGTATCGCTGGAAAGTACAACCACGTCATATTTCATGCTTGCATATCGCCACATTATTCAAAATAAATAAAAAAAACTAATTAATATCGCCGGAAGCATATCGAGAACATATGACTCAGTTAAGAGATGAAATTGCTGAGCAGTTAATGTAGAATGTCGAATAAACGATTTATAAATGTATTTGTATGGTTTTATGAATATTATTATAGTGTTGTATGATTTTTATTTATATTTTAATATATTTGTATGACTTTTATTTATATATTAATGTATTAGTTATTTTTAAAGTTTTAAAAATAAATTTAGTTTAATTACAAAATATTTCAGCATTCTACAGACATTAAAAAAACAAACCGTTTTTTTCTTGCAGACTGCAAACATTTGGTCCACTTCTTCTGCTGCAGATGTAATCCGCAGACTGCAGACGTTTTCCTGCAGAAAAAACAAACAACACCTGACTTGTATATCGTTGGTAACAAAAATAATATTATATCATCTGTATTGCATATTAAAAGCGATACACAATAAACAAATATATGACCAACATTAGTTATTACTATTACTATATATAATAGTCGTATAATCATTGTTGTACACGAAACTTTTTAATGTATATATTTTTATATTCTAACTCATGTTTTCTTAGTAAATTTTAAAATACTAACAAACAAAATTTTCATATTGCCTATATTCACTCTATAATTATCGGTATACATCTTTTATACATTAATTTTATACTTACTATATCAACAAATCAAACAATTTGTTATTGAATATTAGCTTTATTAAACACGTGTATTACACGGGTTGAATAAAAAATATTAAGTAGAACAAAAATTTATTAATTATGAATCGATATTTTAAAATAAGAAATTATTGAAATTTTTCATAATAAATAAAATAAAGTTTTACTTTCAAAACAAATACATTTTAAAAAATATCATACTTAAATACTTTGTTATTATATTTTACTCTCCAGTTTAATTATTTTTTTAATAAAATTTTTACATACAGATATCTCATTAAACATTTTGTTATGTTTATAAAATATTTTATCATTCATTATATATATATATATATTGATTTTTTATTTTAAAATTTAATAAATACACGAAAATCAATAATGTTAGAAATATTGATATTTTGTTTTAATATTCAACCGCTGTTTAATAATATTTCAATAAATAATCTTTAAATTAATATTAAATGATTTTATTTTGTTAAACTTTAAAAGCAAGTGATGCAATAATAGTCCGGCGATACCGAATGCAATATGCATCGCTCAATAAAGTTATGCCTAGCAAGATTAATAAATTTAAAAACTTGGGTGATATGATATGGAATGGTATCGCCCCTTGGCGATATAATGGTTAGTTTGGTCATTTTTTTTATCAAAGGTTACTTATGTAAAATGGTTTGTTCAAATGGTCATGTTTAAACGGCTATTTGTGTAATTTTTCCTTTATTTTAAGATAGGTAAGGTATGATGTATCTAAATAATTATGTATGCTAACTCTAAGGTAACCGCTTCATTTTGTTTCTTTGAATTGGCTTGATTTAAATCACAGAGTAAATTATAGGTTATCTAAGTTTTTCATTTTGTTTTTTAATTTTATAAATTTAAACAATAGTAAAATATCATTTTCATCTCTAACGTTTTTTTTTAAATTTATCATTTCAATCCAAGAATTTTTTTTGCTATTTCAGTCACTGTGGTTTACTAAATGTTGTCATTTCCATCCACTCTACAAACTTCGTTAAGTTCTCCGTAAATATGAGTGTATTTTAGTCTTTTAAACACCCTAATTGTCCAATTAAAACCAAGTTAATCAATAGATATTCAACTAAAACTAAATGAAAAATATAAAGCAACTAGTGAGACCGGACACTTTAGTTTGAAAGTTTTGATTAACGCTAACTAGTTTATAAACCTGTCTAGGCGTCTATTACACATGTTGTATGAAAAAAAAGTAAATAATAATTATTTAGTGTAGAGATTTATGAAGGCTGAAGCAACCAAAGTCCTTCAGCGAACTTCAGCTGTTGTGACAACCGCTGTTGTCTTCAGCTGTTGTTTTCGGACTTAAGTCTTCAGCTGTTTTCAGACAGTCTTCAGCTGTTTTATTCAGCTGTTGTCTTCAGCTGTTTGTCTTCAGCTGTTTGCAG
>BJCM01064823.1:0-14033 GCA_018326385.1 Flaveria bidentis | reverse complement strand
CTTGTTACATATGGATCTCTTTGGCCCCACTAGTGTAATGAGTCTTGGAAGGACCTCTTACTGTTTAGTGATCACAGATGACTTTATAAGATTCACTTGGGTCTTCTTCCTTAGAACTAAGGATGAGACTCCTGAGATTCTGAAGAGTTTCATACTTTCATCTTGAAGATTGAGAATCAATCTGATCACAAGGTCAAAATCATAAGATGTGATCAGGGAACTGAATTCAAAAACCAAATCCTTGATACATTTTGTTGATGAGAAAGGTATTACAAGACAATAAAATGCTCCCAGGACTCCTCAGCAAAATGGTGTTGTTGAGAAGAGAAACATGACATTGATTGAAGCTACAAGAACCATGTTGTCTGACTCTAAGCTGCCCATCACCTTTTATGCAGAGGCAGTCAACAATGCCTACTATGTGCAGAACAGAGTTTTAGTAGTTAAGACTCATGGCAAGACTCCTTATAAACTTTGGCACAAGAGTAAGCCTTTCATTGGTTTTCTCAGGTCATTTGGATGTCCTTGCAACATCTTGAATACCAAAGATCAAATTGCCAAGTTTGCTGAGAAATCAGATGATGGACACTTCATTAGATACAATTCCCAAGCTAAGGCTTACAGAGTATACAATCTTAGAACTAGAATGGTTGAGGAGTCAGCCAATGTGACTTTCAATGAACACATACCTTGTGTAGCTGGTTCTGGTCCTGATTGGCTGTTTGATCTTGATTTAGTTACCAACTGTTTTAACAAATCTTGTGAGATTGTTTCAGGATCTGTAGAAAATTTAAATGCAGTTGATCCTGATCCAAGATTTGAGCTGAGAAGATCTTCAAGTAACATATCTTCAGCTCCAGTTGGAACCACTTCTGCAAATGAGGTTTCTATCAGCACTACAATGACAACTTCAGCTGATACATCTGGGATGCCTTCAAATTTCAGCTCAGAGGCTCCACAACCAGATAAAGATGCCTACCATATAGAAGAAACCAATGGAGGTGGTGATAGTGATCAGGAATTTCTTGATGCTGATAACCACACCATAGATGACAACATCAATGATGTCACACACTCACTGGATCAGGTTTCTCTTGATAATGTGTTGATGTGGTGGGTGAAACATCTATGCCAGATCTAAATTTCTCTAATTTAGATCTCTCTCAACAACTTGTTGTGATTCCTCAGCTAAGGATCCACAAGTCTCACCCCACCACAAACATCATTGGAGATGTTGTCACAAGGGTAAGAACAAGAGGACAAACCCATGAAGCAAATGTTTGTCTTTACTCTTGTTTCTTGTCTTAGATAGAGCCAAAGAAAGTTGATGATGCTCTAAAGGATGGAAGGTGGGTTGAAGCTATGCAACAGGAGTTGCTTCAATTCAAAAGGTAGAAAGTTTGGAACCTTTGTCATCTTCCTCATGGGAAGACTACCATTGGTACCAAATGGGTGTTTAGGAATAAGAAGGATGATAGAGTCATTATCATCAAGAACAAAGCTAGACTAGTTGTTCAAGGATACACACAAGAAGAAGGGATTGACTACACTAATGTCTTTGCTTTTGTAGCAAGACTGGAAGCTGTTAGGATATTCCTGGCATTTGCTACATCCAAGAACTTCAAGGTCTTTCAACTTGATGTGAAGTGTGCTTTTCTTTATGGAGTGATTGATGAATAGGTATATGTCAAACAACCACCTGGTTTTGTAGATCCTGATCATCCTGATTATGTCTGCAAGCTTGATAAAGCTCTTTATGGGCTGCATCAGGCACCCCGAAGTGGTATGAGACACTATCTGAGTATCTTTGCAAACATGGATACAGGAGAGGTACTATAGATGGAACTCTCTTCATCAAAGGACAGGGAAATGACATACTGCTAGTTCAAGTGTATGTAGATGACATCATCTTTGGTTCAACTAATCCAAAGCCCTGCAAAGACTTTGAGAAGCTAATGAAGGACATATTTGAAATGAATGCGATAGGGGAACAATTTTTTTCTGGGAATTCAAGTGAAGCAAGTTGAAGATGGCATCTTCATTAGTCAGTCAAAGTATGTTCAGGATGTACTCAAGAGGTTTAATATGACTGATTGTAAGATTGCTAAGACACCCATAGCAAGAAACCACTCCTTTGAACCAGATCTTGAGGGGGAGTATGTGGATGAACACCTTTACAGGGCTATGATTAGGTCTCTTATGTATCTTAAAGCTAGCAGGCCTGATATCATGTTTGCTACATGTATTTGTTCAAGATATCAAGCCAACCCTAAGATGTCTCACCTCATTACTGTCAAGAGGATTCTAAGATACCTCAAAGGTGCTTTAATACTTGGTTTATGGTATCCTAAAAATCCTGACTTCAATCTGTATGCATATACAGATAGTGATTATGGTGGTTGCAACATGACTACAAAATCTACATCTGTGGATGTTAGTTTCTTGGTGGAAGGGTGGTCTCATGGCAATGCAAGAAACAATCCTGTATCTCTGCATCAACTACTGAAACTGAATACATTGCTGCTACAAGCTGCTGTGCTCAAGTGCTTTGGATTCAGAATCAGATGCTAGACTATGGGTTAAACTTTAAGGAGACTCCCATTCACATAGACAACAACAGTGCCATCTCAATCATAGAGAATCCTGTGCAGCACTTAAGGACCAAACACATGAATATCAGGTATCATTTAATAAGAGATAAATATGAAAAGGGGTTAATTAAACTAATTAAAGTTCACACAGATGAACAATATGCTGAATAGTTTACAAAGGCTTTTGATGAACAGAGATTTAAATATCTAATATCAGCTATTGGGATGATCAACTTTGAGTAGGTTTTTTTAAACTAATTCTTATTATTTCTTAAAATATGTGTGTTCTAAGTTGTCCAGACTATCACTTTCATAAGCTCTTGTTTTCTTGGATGGAAATCTTTTGAAGACTTTCCTTAGATTTTTGAAAATTTCTGATCCTTCGGAAGATATGTTTTTACCTTCGGAAGAAAATCATACCTTCAAAACAAACTGTCTAAGAAATTTTACCTTCAGAAGAGATTTCTGAAATATATTCCGAAGCTTAAACACTTGCCTCAGACACTTATATGTTTTAAAGGACCTTTTTCTTCAGAAGAAAAATTAACTCTCGGAAGCTTTGCTCTTTTGTGTACAAAGCATTCAAGTCTTAATTTCTCTTCCGAAGCAAAATTTTCAAATCTCTCAGGAAATTCTTCCGAAGTCATTTTAGCTTCGGAAGCTTTTTCATTAAAACTTCCGAAGATAATTTACCTTTGGAAGCTTTTTGAGTTCCAAGAAAACTACTTTTTAAGTAAAAGTAAACTACTATTTCAGAGGTGGGACCGACATCTGGATTTCAAAGTTTATCCTCTTTCATTAAACTTTATCTGAAATCCTTTTCATGTTTACCCAACGGTCTCCCCCTCTTTCTATCATCTGCTTTTTCCTCCAAACCTAAAACCCCATATTTCTCTCTAAAATTTCTTTCTTCTTTCTTTCTTCATCCCTAAGCTACCCCACAATGGCCAACCCTGCTCACAGAAATGACCTGAACTTTACCATACAGCAACACATGAAACATAACCAGGTTGCTCTGTTAAGCTCTGAGAAAGATCCTCATTTCTCAGAGGTTTGTCACTTCTTAGCTTGTCAAACTACTTCACCTCCCTAAACATTGATCCTCCACTGTATGAGGATCATCTGCTCGAATTTTGGAAGACCTGCCAAGAGGTCGTTATGGATGGTGAGAAGGCACTGTCTTCCACAGTGCAGGGGAGAACAGTCTTCATCACTCCGGCCATCATCAACATGCATCTTCAGCTGGATGATGATGAAGGTGAGGTGTTCTTCCGAAAGGAAGCTGTTAATCATTCCTTTGAGAAGATGGGGTATGAGGGAGACTTCTCTGTAAAGACCTTCAGGAAAGGGAAAGTCTCATCCTAGTAGATATTCCTGCTCCATGTGACATCCACAACTTATCCAACAAGCATGGTGGATGGGACCAGATTCTTGAGGATCTCTCCTTCATTATCCATGGAATGATTCAAGGGTTCGAGTTCAGGTATTCTCAATTTGTTTATACTAATTTACTTGCCAACTTAGACTCCTTAGAATATTACATGTTTCCTAGATATGTCCAGTACATTCTTAACTATGAACTGGGCTCACAGTTAAGGGAAACAGGTAACATTCTTAAACTAGGACAGATGAAGCCCGACATCTTTAAAATACTGAGAAAGTCCACTGTTGGCTTCTTTGGGGGTAGAAACAGCCCTAGTCCCAAAAATGTTAGAGCTCATTGCTCAAGGTGACAACCTAGTAGCACCAGCTAGTGTTGAACCCACACCTTCTACATCCCAACCACCTAAACAGCCTCAAATCACCCTCACCTACCAAAGAAAATCCAAACGAACCCCTGCTCAGACTATTCAGTCTGTGGAGGCCCCCATACACTCACACATACAGGAAGAAGTGGACACTAGAGCTCCCACTTCTCCTGAGGAGCAGACCACTCCCATCTCTTCAAGGATTAGTGCTGAGGTCCCTCGTGCTCAGCCTGATGAGCTTATTAGCCACCTCTCCCAAACTGCCTTAAGCCATCACTCTGAGTCTCAACACTTAGGTGATCAACCTTCAAGGGACAATTACCATCCCCAGCCTTTAGATCTCAATCAACCTATCCCCAACCTTGAATTCTATACTGATGAAGATTTAGGTTTTAGTGAGTACCATGATTCTCTCTTCTTTTCCCCTACTCAAAGAGAGATGAGTGCTCCTGAGTTTCCTACTTCTAGCCCACATCAATCACTTACAACTGAGGTGGACACTTCTGAACATGTTTAGGATGTCCATATGGAAGAGGCTCTCACTTTGGAAAGTGATTACATCATTAATACCTCAACCATGACAACTCAGCCCACTAACATCTCAACTGAGATTGCTAGTGAGCAGATGAAATCCAACAACCAAGAACCTGAAGCTGGTGGTGAGACTGAGGACTTTGGTCTAATCATCTCATCCCCCAATGACTCTTCTGATGAAGATGAGGGGAATCTAAGTCTAAAGGTGCAACAACTGTCTACAACATGCACCTATTTAGTATCCAAGGTTAGTCAACTTGAATCTCAAGTGACTACCTTGCAGAACAGGATCAATGATCAGCAACTTGAGATTTCATATCTTAAGGAACAACTAGCTAGGAGACCTTTAAGAGGGGCTCAACTAGGAACACAAGAACTTGTGTAGGTGGTTGACTTAACTCCTAGCTCACTTATGCAAGTGGATGATGCTACCAAAAAGGGGGAGCAAGTCATAACTACCACAGAACCTGGGAGTTCCTCAAGGAGTATGGACATTAAGGACTCACCATCCTCACTTGCAATTATGCCTACTCAACAACTTCCACAAGTTCATATTGATATGGACTCAATAGACTCCCTAATACAGAGCCTGTTTGAGGAAGGGATACCAAGGGCCATGTCATCTCCATCAACTTCCAATCACATCATTGAGTGGAGGTATGACAGCAACAGGAGAGCCCTAATCATCATGAAAGTTCAAGGGCAACAAGAGATCTTAAAATTTCAAACCCTGAACTATTATGACAGTCTGGATTTAGTCAACATGCCATTTGTCAATCCAAGCCAATCAAGACAAGCTGACAAGTTGGGTCAAAGAATCCAAGACTGGATCACTATAGAGTTCAGCCTTAGAAGAAGACTATGGGAATCAGGCAATGTCATAGGTCAACTGGATGTTGAGGCAGACCCTAAGATTAGCTTCATAGGGGAAACCTTCACTAAAGGCCCAGTGATAGAACCTGAGAGCCCAGTCTTATCACCAACAACTATTGTAGAGATCAATGCCTTTTTTGAGACACCTGCTGGTGAAGGTTCTTCTCAACCTCTCTTTAGCCAGAGCTTAGAAGTTGCATCAAGCAATAAAGGCCAAAACTCTCTCCACCCTGAGTCACAAAGGTCTGTGAGTGACAAAAGGAAAAGAAAGATGACATCTAAGGAGATTGAGGAGGAAGAGAGAGAGAGGAAAAGAAAGCTGAGGGGAGAAAGTTCCTCTGCTGAGTCTTCAAGACTCATGGAGTCTGCTATCAGGGCTTCCCCCAGACTAGATACTCAAAATGATGAGTTAAGGGCAGTCAGGATAAACTATTTGCAGACAAGGAACTATAACATAGATCGTGTCATCTCTCTCCCCTTGGAAGAGTTGAATGAACTGGTTGACCTGGAAAGGTCAAGGGAGAAGAAGGAGGCAAAAGATGTAGAGCTTGTAGTACAAATCAAAGAAGACAGAAGGAAGAAAAAATTGTACAAGCATATGCCTACCCTCTTCCCAGTTCAAGAGTGGAGAGCTGGTTGACTTACACTCCCTTCCAAGTCAAGCTCCACCTGAAGTGGATGTTAAGGTTGAACAACCAGAGACATCACAACCTGGACCTCCTGCTGAATCTCAACAAGCTTCATCTTCTGATCCACAGCATGGTCAATCTCACTCTCAATCTGAACCTGTGAGAGTAGAAGACCCAACTGAGAAAGACAATGAAGATCAATCCGGTACTGCAGGCCAGTCTTCTCAGTTAAAAGGTGTAAAGAGAAAGAAAAGGATGGCTTCTAAACCAAAGCCAAAGAAGAAAAAGTCTGCATCCTTTTCTGAACCTCAGGATGAGTCAAAACATCCTGAGGATGTGCAGCCAGAGGATGCTCCATCATCTCCTATTCCAGTAGCTCCTCTAGCATCAGGAAAACCTATCTTGTCCTGGACTTACACCACAAATCTGGAAAGATGGCATGTCATTAGAGAACAAGGCACTGAAGACATCTACACTTGGCAAGACATGTTTAAGTTGCCTCTACATGATCTCTTTGACATGAGAAGACATTTTGACAGTCTGAAGGATCCTGATCATCTCATGAAGAAAGGAATGATGATCATTCTAATGAGGACTGCTGATATCTGAAGTCTACTAAGTGTTTTGGTAGCATCAGCCTAGGGGAAGTTTGTAAAGAATATATGAAGAGGCTGATACAACCCAAACATCCAAAGTATTTATGCATGCATGTTGCACAAGTACTGAAGAAGAATGCTTAGGAAGTTTTACACTTGTAACAGAAAATACTCTAAGTGTAAAATCTTCCGAAGCCAAGACCAATATCTTCCGAAGCCAAATATGAAGTCTTCCGAAGCCAAATATGAAGTCTTCCGAAGCTTCAGAGACAAAGCCTTCCAAAGCCTCAACACTTGAAGACAGATTTCTTCCGAATACTTTTAGTGACATGTTTTATCTGATGTACTTTTCTATAAAGTGGACACCTTTCCGCTGCATCTCTGTAAAGTCACCAACTTGCATGAGTTGGTGAAAAGGTCCATGCTTTTGGTAACTGTACATTGAGGTCTTGAGTCTGTAACTTTCTACTTCATGTACTTTATCCTTTTTGTAATAGATAAGTATGTGAGCTATGGCATGTCATAGTCACTAGTCAATAAACAATCTGTCTTTTGACTCTACAATTGATTTTGTTTGTATCTAGTCAATTATATCCAGCTGGCTTTCATAGTATAGCCGGCTGTAGGATGTAGTATAAGTATCTCATGTTCGTATATCTTTCCTTTATGCTTTGTAACACTTGTAATAGAACATAGAGAAAGCAATATACTGCATTCTTGAAAACCATATACTTGTGCTCTTGTGTTCTGTCTCTTATATTACTTGTGTTCTTAGTGTCTTATTATGATTAATCCAGTTTATTGTTTGATTAAGTTAAGTTGCTCTCCTCTTTGTGTTGTTGTGTTGTAAGTGACCCCCTTCACCGGTCCTTCAGATTGTAACTTATTTTTACAGACTTCATCTTGGGTATTAATAACTCTAATTTGTTAACCATCGTGACTTATAGTGTGAATCGATGTATGAAGTCATCGAAACTTAGTTTTTAACTTTTAGTTTTGACATGTACAACCCCTAAAGTTTACATATACACATAATGACTCTACAACACAACTCCATACTAATTACAATATTTGTTCATAAACTTTGACCCAAAAGTTCATTCTATCTTTCTAACTGTTTTTCGAAATTGCTAAGGTTTTCAAATAAAGCAATTCTAAATGTTTTTCTTCTAAAAAAATTTTATTCCAAACGTTCATTCTAACTTTCTAACGGGAACCAAAAGCAAATTTTAAACCTGATTCGTATGTCGGCATATACAAACTAAAAACTCATCCCGGATTAGATAGAAAAAACAAAACCTGGAATTTAGAATCCTCTCGGTGTGATGATGGTTTCATGGAGAAAGCTTTCTAAATTCATTTGATCTTCTTATCAACATCCTTTTTTTGGCTTTGAAAAGATTCAGTGATTCAAAAATCAGATAACAATAACACAATCCTTCGTTTCTTTGTTTCTGGATCTTTTTAAGCAGGGACAACAACAAAACAACTCTTTTGATTCTGACTTCTTCCGTCTGCGGTAGAGGTTAACCAACACAACAAGAACAACAATTCAATTCCTTGAATTTTTTTTACATTCAAACACAACAATAATAGGTGCTACACAATAAAATTTCAACAATTAAACAATTTTAAGACAACAAAGAAAAAACATAAATTTTGTTTTTGTTGGTCGTCCTTTTGATGCAACAAACAACAAACAAAACCCGCCCCTTTTGCTTATGTTCTACTTGCAACACAACTTAACCATCAAAATGATAGAAAACAAATCTCCAAGAGCCTCAAACTCCGATACCAGTTGTTTCTCAAGATCTTAATGAACACATAATTGAAACTCAACATTTAATATAGTATAAACTTCAATTTTGATAGCAATGATCATAACTTATATATTTTTGTTGACTTCGTCTTAGTAGGTGTTTGAGATTGCTACTTTTTAATCAACTTTTGACTTATTAATTTTTGAAAAGTTAAAATGTTAATAAGTATGATTGAAAAACATAATAGGGGAAGTTTATAAGTAGATTTTAAAGGTTTAATAAGTAGATTTTGAAAAGTTAGAAGATGTTATATTTGAAAGTTAATTTTCAAAAATTTTTTTTCACAAAATAAGCGATCCTAAACACCCCCTAGGTATATATAACCCTAATTTGTGAACAATCGTGTCTTGTAGTAAACGATGTATTCATTCATTCAATACTCTGTTTCTATCTATGGCTTTTGACATATACAACCTCTGCACTCCACCTATACACATAATGATTCTAGCTAAAACACAACTTTCTGCTAATTACAATATTGACCCATAAACTTTGACTCACATGGGTTATATAACTATAATCCAACAAAGTAAATAGCCATTTGAGCTAACTACCAAAAAGGCTAAAGAAAATGAACAAATGAACAAATGTAGTTAGCTCATATTACCATGAAGGATGCGCCAATGTGATCTACACAAAAGTCTATCCTACGTGGAGATATGGGTTAACTATCACGCGTCATCCATGTTAATTAATTGAACCTTGTGTACGTCATAGACCATTTGATGACATGTTATCGTTTCTAAAATATGTGATGTTATTTGACCCAATTTTGCATTTGAAAAACTTTTTTTAAGATAATATTTTCTTGTTTATTTCTTGTTATTCATTAATGAGCAAATTTGATTAGACATACTTTTTTTTTGTACTTTAGGTTATATGGGCTATTGAGACAGATACAAAAGAATCCTAGAGAACTAAAAGTGAACTTCACGTCTGTATTAAAATTTATTTTATAATTGATTTAAAATTATGTTATGATATAAAGGAATTATGATTTGACGTTTGTGATTCCGACATATGTATAAGTGACACGTCATTTTAATAAAGTTGGGGTGTTACAAAGCAACTAATATTTTGTGAACTTAGCGTCTATGAGATTTAAAAGTGAAGTTAGCGTGTCTAATGAAATTAACTTTTGTAGTTGATTTAAAATTTTGTAGTGATCTAAGGATTTACGATTTGACGTTTGTGATTCTGATCACAGGGCGGACTTAACTTTAATGTACCTGAGTCACAGGAATATAATGAATTTTGGCATGTATATAAAGATTTAAATGAGTTTTTCAAGTGACATCATTATGTTTTTATACACTGACTCTATCATTACAAAAAAATATATAAACCCTAAATTTAAAAAATGCCTACGAGTTAATTAATTATAGAACTAAATAAGCTCAATTCCACTATCCATAATACTCTTGAGTTAATTAATTGGTAAGGTCTCAGGGGATTGTCGATAATCAATTAGTTAAGTTTCTGAAAAAGTTTTTCTTCAATGAAACATGTGAAAACGGACTTGAGTGATGGAATGGGTGATGGATACATAAATGATTCTTGTAATTTTTATTTTGAAAAAGTGTTATTTCAATAAACTTCTATCGAATGCATAATACAATGTTTTCAAAATATGAAACTCGCAGGGAACAATTATAAAATATTTTATTTCAATTTGTAAAGAATATCATTTTATATTATGTGTCTTTTTATATTATAATGATGATATTATTTTATTATTATATCTTATTTTTATTAAATGATAAATTTGACCCAACCAATAACTCTATTAAAATAAATTTCTGAATTTGTCACTAATTTTGATATATGTATAAGTAACATGTCGGCTTAATAAAGTTGGGGTTTTACAAAGAAACTAATCATATTGTAAGCAGAACCAGCCAACTAGGCTAGAGGTTTAATCATTACTTGTAAGACTTGTTATCTATGGTGTGTTTGAACCATAGACGTTATGGTATCTGTGATTGTTATTTCGTTATTCCTGTTATGTTAATTTAATGGACAAGTTAATACCTATATTTGTTTTTATATTTTTGAAATATACATCAAAAAAATATTAAATGATGTGGTTATATTGAACATGAGATAGAAATTGCTAACATCTGAACATAAAGTTGTGTTCTCAAGAAGCCCTCGTCAAAATTGTAAGTGGAGATCCACAACACCTATGTAATATACATTACATAATTTAGCATCTCCGTTTTGTAAAAATTACATAATATTTCGAAACCAATTTTTGTCATTCTGCCTATTATGATTATTAATTGATTCCGGAATACTTTCAACAATAAGACGCGAGTTAGAACCAAATTCATTTGCAAGCCTTCTATTATTTTCCGATCTGACATTTTACTTATCTCGATTGATATTGTTTCATAAAAAACTAAAATGTCTTTCTATATATATCGTTAAATATAGAATATTATATAAAATCAAATAATTGATACATGTTTTATGAGGAATAATACATCACGTCAAATAATTATAAAAAAAATGAATAATCACAAAAACCGATAAATAATTAAAAAAATAAAAAAAATACGTGGACAACCTTCACGACCCGTGAAGAGGGTCATAGGCCGTGATTTACTTTTTTTCAAAGCCCGTGAAGGCTCTCACGCTTTTAATTTTACAGCCCGTCAAGATTGTCACGGTCGTGACTGGTTAATTCATATTTTAAATTTGTTGGTTGCTTTTCACGGCCCTGTAAAAGGCCGTGAAGAAAAGTTAAAGAGCGTTTCTTTAATATCCTACCATTTTTTAGTTTACTGTTAAAAGACGTTTTTTAAGTTTTTAAAAAATAAGTGGTTTTTTTTTTTTTGTGACGCATGTTTTTGGGCTTTTTTTTATTTAACATCGGTGATGGTCTAAAGAAGCCTTTGGTAATCGACTGTGTATCACCTCCTCCCAAAATGAGTCTCAATCGACCATTGGTCCCTCCCATCGAACACGATGATCAATCACAATCACCATCACCACCATCATCATCAATCGATACAGAAACCTACATGGTCGGTTTCATCATCGCCAACATCGTCGGACTACAATACTACTCCGGTCGCATCAGCGGTCGCGAAATGGTGGGTCTTGTTCGCGAACCCCTAAATCGCTACGACCCCAACGCAATCAAAGTCGTCAACACTCGCACAATTCAAGTGGGTCACATCGAGAAGAAGGTATCATGCGTTCTCGCCCCCTTAATCGACTCCAATTTGATTCACGTTGAAGCAATTGTCCCCAAAACCCCCAAAACCACTGTTCGGTACAAAATCCCTTGTCATGTTCACGTTTTTGCCAAGATTGATGCGTTTGAAACTGTTAAATCGGCGTTTTTGCTTAATGGGTTGTGTTTGTTGTCTGAAGATAGTCCTTTATTTAGTACCTCTGAATCTGTTGCTGTGAAAGAGAAGAATAGGGGTGATTTGGATGAAATCTTTAAGCTTGTTGATGAGAATTTGAGTCAGAATGTTGTTAATGGAGTGATTGAACCCCCTAAAGATTTCATTTTGCCTGATTTGTTTGTTCACCAGAAGCAGGGTTTGTATTGGTTGTACCATCGTGAGAATTCGAATGAATTGCCACCATTTTGGGTGGAGAACGATGACGGTTTCTTGAATGTGTTAACTCATTATCAAACCAATGAACGACCCGACCCGTTGTGTGGTGGGATCTTTGCAGATGACATGGGATTAGGTAAAACTCTCACTTTGCTTTCTTTGATCGCGTTGGATAAATGTAAAGTTTTGGATGATGGAAAATGTGAAGTGATAGAAGTGGAAAACAAGCAGTCGGTTATCAATAGTCGTAAGAGATCAAGAAAGGATAGTAAGAAACAGAAAACAGATGAGTTTATGGGTCGGGTTGGGCCGAAAATGACACTGGTTGTTTGTCCACCTTCTGTTTTTTCGACTTGGATAACACAATTGACTGAACACACTAAGCGTGGAAAGCTAAAAGCTTATTTGTACTATGGGGATCGAACACATGATGTTTCTGAGCTTCAAAAGTATGATATAGTACTAACAACTTATAGTATATTAGGTAGTGAATTTGATTCAGCATATGATCCGATAAAAAAGATAGATTGGTGGCGCGTGATATTGGATGAAGCACATATAATCAAGAATCATAAGGCAAAACAAAGTAGTGCTGTAAGTAAGTTGAATGCTAAAAATCGATGGGTTGTTACTGGAACACCGATACAAAATGGATCCATGGACTTATTCTCTCTCATGGCATTTTTAAGATTCCAACCGTTTTCTACTAAAAGCTATTGGGATAGCTTGGTGCAACGGCCTATTGCTCAAGGGAATGCAAACGGGCTCTCAAGGCTACAGGTAAGAATGAGTATATTATTAGAACTGGTTAAAGTTAATTTATGTTTTTATAGGTGATATGGGGTTCATGTGCATTAAATAACAGGTTAAAACTGGTTGCGTTCAAATAGGTTGCTTCTAGAACGGGTTGGGTCGGACTAAGCTATAAACCTTGTTGTTGTCCCATTTTTTAATCAATAGTTAATCAGTTACTGCATTATATATGTTTACAAAGCTAGTTTATTACAATGATACCTAATAGCAAAAAAGATTTACATGTGTAAGCATAAAAAAATTTGGAGTTGACCCCGTTAGGGATAATCTTTAACCCAAATTGACCCATGTATGTGGATTCTTGTAGCTGCCAATGGATATTAACTTAAGTACATTTTTTTAAAACAAAAATGAGTAAATCTATGGCAACTGTTAAACACAACTCATGTTCTAGTTTAGAGGCGTCAAAAGAGGCGGGTCAGGGGGATGGGTAACAGGTCAAGGTTGGTCTGGGTTCAAACAGGCTGTTTCTAATAATCATTGAAACGGGTGGAGCTAGCCAATAAACATTGTTTTGTCAATATTATTATCAATAGTAGATATGTCAAATACAATTACAAAAACTATGTTGCATCTTACAACAACAATCTACCTTTAAACATAGAATACTTGACGAGGTTGTAAGCTTTATAAATACACTTTTAATAATTTTCTACCCTTTTGACCCATTTCCCTTTAAGTATACTTTGTATATAGCCCACATTTGACAGCTTAGGGATAATTCATAACCCACATTTCTTGGTTTTAAATTGCGTGATGCACTCCGATGCATTCGGTCCAAAATCCTGATGCGCTATGCGTGATGCGCACGCATCACGTATGCGATGCGTTTGTTAATAAAAAAAATATTAAAA
>BJCM01064820.1:0-13861 GCA_018326385.1 Flaveria bidentis | reverse complement strand
TATATATATATTCACTCAAGACCTCCCAAACCCTAATCTACCCGCACAACCACCGCCCTCTCCAACCACCACCACCACCGTCACATCATCGTGAACCAGAACCACCGCCACACCATCATAAAACAGACCACTTTCGCTCACCATCGTACAACAGACCACCATTGTGAAATCAAAGACAAAAAGGGCGAAACCACCTGTTGCTCACCACCACCACAATCACCCACTACCTCTTTGTAGATCTTTATAGATCTATTGAAATCAAAAGAAGAAAAGGAGATGAAGATGAAAAACGATGAGAAGATGCTGATGGAAGCACGATGGTGGTGGTGGTGGGTAGTGGTGAGGGACGGTTGTAGTGGCGGTGAGGGATAGTTGTAGTGGCGGTGAAGGATGGTGGCAGTGGCGGTGAGGGTTGGTGGTGGTGGTGGCGGTGAGGGTTGGTGGTGGTGGTGGTGGTGACGGAGATGGGAAAGGAGATATTTAGGTTAGGGTTGAATGATAATGGTAGGTGATGATAATGGTTTTATTTTTTATTTTTATCTACTAAGAGTAATATAGTCAATTCATATTAACTTAACAAAATTACACTAACAGAGTTAGTGGCTTGGGTGAAATTAAAACAAAACTTGAAATTATTGGACCGTCAGTGTAATAAATGAAGTATTGGACTAAACCCGTGATTTTCGTCAAACCTCAGGGACGAAAACAGTAATTTACTCTAGTATAAATTATCTCAAGTACTTATTATAAAAAAGGTAAGCTTTGTAACATTTGTAAAAACTTGAGAGCAATATACATCATTCTTGAAAATCATATTATTATGTTTTTGTTTTTGTTCTATTCTTTACTTGTATTCTTTGTTTCATCATAAACTGGTTCGTTATTTGATATGCTAAGTGTTATAACCCTCCTAACACTGTGAAATTGTTGCATTGATCCTCTTCACCGGTGCTGCGGTCGGGTAGTGGTGGTCGGTTAAGAGAGGCTGTTGGGGTTCATATTTGCAACACATTAGCAGGAGAAGAAAAAAGGTGAGGCTAGGTTTGTTAAATGAGGGTGGATGAAGGTTTTAAATGATGATTACGGTGGAGGTCGCTAACAATGGCTCTAACAGTGAGTTGGCAGTGATGGTCGTCATAAGAAGGTTGCCGACGATGGAGGATTCAGATCTATATCACATTGGTAGAAGAGAAAGGGTGGGTTTAGGTTGGGTTAAGAGGGTTGGATGATGGTTTCAGATGATGATTATGGTGGTGGTCGTCATCTATGGTTCTAACAAAGAGTTAGACAGTGGTGGTTGACCGAGGGAGATGGCAATGTGGTCTAATCAAAGAGGAAAAGGCTGAGGTTTAGGGTTTGGTAAAAGGGTGAAGTAGGACCCATAAGTGTCTACTATAATATGTTATATACATAAGAGATCAAATGAAAACTATATTTATAATTAAAAACTGTGAAAACCACCACTGTCCAATCACATAACTTATAACTGATTTAATTTTTTAAATGTTATATTTAAGTAAACTTCAACCTTATTTTTTAAGGTCATTATATATTTTAATTTAAACTCCAAATAACAACGATGATGACGAAAAGACTTACGTATACGTAACTTGTATGAGTGACGTGTACATAACTCTTAGTTGTACAATTGGTAACACGTACTTACATATATATAACCCCTGGTTTTATAATTTTTATTTATAACATGGTTTTCAAGAGATCCCTCCCTATATATATATAAAATACAAAATTAAATATTTTAAGTATTTTATATATTTGAAAAAAGTTACCATTTCAATCCATGGGTGTTATAGTCTTTTTATTTCTTTATGTTAACAACAAAATTAGATGAAATTAATAATTTGAACTAAATTATGACAAAGTTTAAACCACATAGTTAAATTAAATGCTTTCAAATATAACAATATAACCACTAAAATCATAGTTAACTCTTTAAGTTTAAAAATAGAACCTACCGCATTAAGAATGTTATTCTTTTTAATTCGAGCACATTATGGCCAATGCACTTTGCGTAAAACAATGCATTCAAAATCATTCACATAGTGCGTCGCCACAGAGGTATGCTCCATTCATGGAGCAACAAATCCGTTACCTAGCAAGTCCAAAAGTATGTTGCGCGCGCGCACACACCTCTTACGCTTTTTTATAAATTTTAGCTTTTTACAATAAACACGTGTGCAATTAACACAATCTTTTTAGTTTGTTATCAATTTTGCCTTTACATTTAGTTACTAGAATATTATAAATTCAAAATATAGAAGTTAATCACGTGCCTCATCAAGGTTTTAATAGACAATTAAACTTATGAATTAAAAAACTGAAAAAAATAGTAATAATAATGTATAAAGATCTACAAAACAAGAATCTAACTGTTATGATCTTGTAGTATAAAAATGTGATTGATTTCCACAATCATAAAAATGACAAAATCAAGCACTTGGACTTCCTTTCAACAAAATAAAAATGTCAGTGAATCCATAAACTAAATTATTCTGTCGGGTGTTATGAACTTACTTTAGTTTATTATTACTTTTTATCCTTTTTAAACATTTAATTCACACACAAAACTAAATCTATGTTTCTAAATCTACATCAATTGTTCACGAAGGAAATTAAGCTCTCAACCTTTCAATGGATAACATGTTAATATGGTTACCATTGCCCTTGGGTCTAGAAACATTTAAAACAATGTTGTTATAAAATAAGTTTACGTGGAGGAAATATCCAAGCTCGAGCTCGAGCCCAGATATTTGTTTGTTGAGCGAAACATAGAGTCTTATATATATACACTATAAAACAAATGCCTTTAACCGACGGATAGATTTATTGGTGAAAGTGGGTCTCGTCACAAATCCATCATCCGTCAGAAACATGGTGTGGGTAAAAGTATACCGTCAGATTATACAAATGGATTACCAACAGGTAGTGATTATCTACTACTATTTTAGCGTTACAAATGAGATACTTTTTTTCCAACAAATCAACGATAACCCTTTTACTAATTAACGGACAACTTACAGATCGATTGATTAATTACCTACGCTTTCTTTTAACTAAACAAGATAATATACAAAACTAAACAAGTAGATCATCAAATTGGTGAAAGGGGCAAAATGTTACCAAGATTCAAGCAATTAAAAAGAGAATTGAACCCAATTGCATGTTCATCAGTACCCAAAACCTCAGGCATAAGAACACAAAATCAGACTTTGCAGTAGTCACTGCACCACAGGATTTAAAAACTACTCATTTATCACCACCATATTCATATTTTAATGACACAATGTCTGCATATATGCAGCAAGATTCGTATGGTTGATCTATTGCATGCTCAGTTGGATTTGTTTATGAGATACAAGCGTCTATATCATCTGAATGAGCATTTTGTATGCAGTATGCATATATGCACATGCATGCATGGTTGATTATTAAAATAATGTGCATATACTAATTACTGTAATTGTGGTTATATCAGGTTGATATTACATAAACTTGGTATACTGGAATGACAAAGTTGTTGGGTCCTTTAATTTGGGCTCGGCCCGTTCTACGAGCCCATGGAGCGGTAGACGAAGGCCCACCAAGCGCATGGTGGGTTTGGATGCAACAAGCCCATGTTGAATCCTACTAGAACTTGGTTTTTGTTTAAATTAATTAGTTAGTTAATTGTGTTGTGTACTCTAGTTATAAGGGATAAAATTTATAGTATAATTATGTTTATTCTTTTTTAAGTACTGTAATACCTAAAAATACCCGAGCGTATGGGAGGTATAATGTATATGTAATTGAACTGAACTCTATCTAATTCATTGATGTTGAATGGATCTATTTTATTACAATCCAAAATGGATTAAATTTGAATCTAAGTGTGATCCCTTCCTTTAATTAGTTACAATTTTGGGTAATATTCTTTTGACCCGTATTGAACAGTGCATTTTTCACCACACAGACAAGAAACTCTCAAGTTAAAAGCCTAGACAAGTTGGTACATGAAAATATATATATCATAACATTCATTATAAGTATTCTTGATAATATACAAGCAAGAAAACGTCTATAGCTCTCGGTTGTCACAAGTAACATACACTAAGTTCACCGATGCTGAAAACCGAACACTACTACTCCAACTGTGCATACCAAACCCCTTGAATTTTCACATCCTTAGGGGCCTTGGCCCCAAGATCGGTGTCTGAGGGCTGAATGCTCTCAAACACACCGATCACCTCTCCGGTATCAGGCTTGCTGGAGGTCACACTCAACGTGATCTTTCCCGTCCCTGATGCTGAGTTCTTTATGTTTTCTTTAGAAAGCTCCTCTTCATCTCCTCTCCCGCCAGCTGGCAGAGCCACAGCGTTGTCATAACCAGTGGAACCACCTCTGCCCTTTGGGTCAAGAAAAGATGACCCTCTGTAAGACGGCACTAGAAACTCTCCACCAAAGCTCTCGGGTTTACCAGATGCCACAAGTTGCTTGATTGTGAAAAGGAATGGCACACGCTCGCCTCCCGGAAGCTGAACAGTCACAGCAGCGTAGTCGATTCCATCCTTTTCCTCAAACTTGATGGTTCCATCTTGGGATACTTCCAACGGACCCTCGATCTCGTCAAGTGTGTAGGTCAAACGGGTCATGAGTTTGGTCTTTTGGAACTCGGGTGCAGAGTTCTTGCTTACACCCTCGGCTTTCACAGTGAAAGACGTGGGTTCCAAGCAGAACTTTTTAGCATTGTATTTGCCTGGCTTGATAGCGAACCCATCGACTCCACCTTCGATGGTTGGACACTGGTTAGCCGTCCCGGTTCCTTTTACTTCCATGTATGTCTTGCTTTGGATTTCATCATAAGTTAATCTCTTTGGACTTCCCTCAGCATTTGCTCCCTGATATGTACATACACGAGCTCATAAATTCATGAGTTTACGCAAAACACAAACTAAATTAGTGTGATCAAATCATCAATCTTCATAACACAGCATCATGACAGTTTCATTTTTAATAATCCAAACTAATTTTTCAATTACTATTCACATGCAAACTTAGCGAATTCAATAAACAGCAACAATAACAAGATAATTATGTCATTAGATTGGCTCTAATATGCAGTGAAACCCACTTAGGCATTTCAACAAACTAAATTACTATGGTCAAATCATCAATCTTTATTCTTTAAGATGCAGCATCATGACATTGACAGCTTAAGCTTTCATAATCGAAACTAATTTTTCAATTAGTAATCATATACAAACTTAAATTATTCAATCAACAGTAGCAATAATAAGATCAATGTTAAATTATTCAATCAACAGTAGCAATAATATAATCAATGTGTCACAAGATTAGCTCTAATATGCAGTGAAACCCACTAAATTACAGTGATCAAATCATCAATCTTTATAACACAGCATCATGACAGCTTAATTTTCATAATCCGAACTATTTTTTCTATTACAATTCACATGAAAACTTATCGAATTCAATAAACACTAGCAATAACAAGATCAATATGTCACAAGATTAGCTCTAATATGAAATCAAACCCACTTAGGCATTTCATCAAACACTTGGTGTGCAAACACCAACAACCCGAAAAACATACCGAAACAACGAGAGCCGAGGTGGCGAGAGCAAAACCAGCGATCTTCGCTGCATCAGTGCACTTCTGAGCAAATTCCTTAAGATCAGACTGAAGGGTGCACGATACTCTGGCTCCGGTGGACTCAACACCAAAGGCTTTACAAATGGTCGGAGAAGTGAGCTGTAAGCGGCCGGAGACACCGGCCTTTGTGGGTGTCATGAGTGTTGCTGCTGCTTGTAATGATGATGCCATTGATGGTTGTGTAAAACCCAATTGGGGTAATTAGGTGTAGATGTTAGGGGTGAAGGAGGAAGGAGATTTGTATGGTGGAAATTGGGGTTTGATGGAGATTTTGGTTGGAGTTATGGGATAATCAGATAGGATAAGGTGTTGTGTCATTGGATGTTCGTAAGTATGTTTGGTGTTTGTGTTGTGCCACGTGGGAATAAGGATCAAAATGTTTCACTGTCATTTTCCACGTGGGAAGATCAATGACAGCTTAATCTTAAACCACAAATTTGCTACATCTTAAATTTGTTATAATCATATTTAAAGGGAAACGACTTTTATGTTAATGCGTAGCCATCGCAGCATTCATGTTATATTGTTCCTAGCGATCATCAACACCATAAAAGCTTACGAAACAAAAGAAATGAAAAATGAAAATGCAAAGTATACGTTTTGAACTATGTATGCCCGTTGTAGCTTGTTAATGTGTAAAAATTAAACCAAAACGTAAAACACAAAGGGACCATAAACATAAAAAAACAGAGGTAAACACATTATGTTAACTCAAATAATTTTTATATCGAAACGTAACAACGAAAATTTTGTAAAAAATGAAAAGCATATGAGACCCAAGTTGAAAGCAAAAAAAGTGTTAGGGTTATATATAAAAGATAAAAATTATTAGGGTTAAAGTAATAAAATAAAAAATAAAAACAAAATACAATTTATAAAACATGATATACAACTAATAATAATGCATAACTAAGTTAAAAATTGTAATATATATGATACGCACAATATTTTTTTAGTTCAAACAAATTAAATTATTATTTTTACTTCAATTTCACGCAAGCAATACGTAAGTGCGTAAAGCGTAATACATTGTTAACTGTAGTATCAAATTAACTAAATAAAGTTGTAAAAGCATAAACATTATGTGGCGGTTTATTAAATTACGTTTACATGAAGATGGATGTTGAAGTTTTACCTGTAGGAATTAAATTGAATTTAAAAAAAGATAAAGCTTAATGACAATTGAATATTCACTCCATAATATGTTGGGTTTATAAGAAGCTAATGCCTTCCAAGTATTATAGCTATGGATGTCGTTTGCTACTGCCGTGATGATTAGTTTAATATGGATGAGAAATTGAGAATAAGTACATGACATACATGATGATAGCATGATGCGTGAAGGTGAAGTTTTACTGGTTGATAACGCATGGGTTTATAATGATTAAGCTATATGCATTTGTTCTTTACCATGCAATGCATTTACAAATCTAAAAAAAACCGGTTTGAAAAAAAAAATTGAAAAAAATAGCAAACCGATTAAAAAAAAAACGGTTTGAGCCAAACTGGTTTTTAACCTGACCTGAACCGGCGGTTTGAATACGGGTTTGAAACCTGGCACAAAAACCAGTTTCAAATTAAAAAAACCGGTTAAATTGGTACAAGAACCGGTTAAAAAAAACTATTTTTAACCGGTCCAAACCGGCGTGAACGATTTAAGGATTCTTGATGAAAAACAATTTTGAAACCGAGCTGGTTTGGAAAAACCGATTTGTACAAATTCGAAAAATAAAATAAAATAAAGTTTTGTACACCTCTAATTGCATTGCATGTACATGGAAGAAGACGCATGATAGAAATTGGGCTTAAATACATTATGGGTTTGTATTGGGCTAGAGTTGACATGGGCTCATATGTTCGTAGGCTAAGATGTGCATAAACCGAGTTCAATTTTAAAACCCGGTCGTGTTGTGAAGGAAATCCAAACCGGTTTGACCGGGTTCTGAGTCAGTTCCAAGGCCAAAACGAGAGGAAAATGGTAAAAAAAAAAAAACGGGTTTAAACCAGGTCGGGTTGGTGCCTGGAAGGAGGAACCACAAAGTTCGTACCCGGGTTCACCAATACCCGGGTACAAAAAAACCCGATTGGGCCCAACCCGGTTTGAACCCGGTTTTGGATCCGGCCCAAAACCCGAAATGTGCATCTCCATGCGAACCTAGAAAACCAATCAGTTCAAACAATGTTGGGCTTATGATAGAGTTGTGGGCTTTGGACATTTATTGTGTCACTAAAACGCATGAAGTGAAAGAATACCTATGGATGAACGAATGTTGTGTTTAAGAGTTGACATGTTGACTTAAAAGTGACCTTATCGATTGTTTTAGGAGTTCATTTAGATGCTATAAATAGTAGTTTACACACTTATAATATATTCTAACTCCTTCACGCTAAATTTTTGTAACAAATAAGTTTCAATAAAATAAACTCCAATTATTTTAGCTATTACACCTTGTGTATGTTTGGATAACCAAATGTTTTGTGAGATTTTGCATCATGAATCTTCAATAACATATAAGAAGGTGTATGATTGAGATTATATCCTTTTGCATTTGAGTCCACATGTACTTTCACATAATCGTCAAGTCAACAATAAAAGCCACAAATACAATATGATTATGTAAACGTCGAGTCTTCCATGTAAAAAACATTCAATCACAAAAGATTAATGTGCTCATCATGTAACAAATAAGTAAATAACTTACAAATTAATGGTCATGTGTAATACAAATATAAGTTAATACTATCGGAACAATATGAAAGTACACTGGTAAATGGTAATACACCTAAACCTTTTGCAATATTACATTTGTAACGGTGTTAAAAAGCTCGTATCAAGATTCAAACCAAGTATATGATGAGTCTCCACATTGGGTAGACGAACAACAAGAGAATACCGATTGTGTTAGATACACCATGGCTCTGCATGAACGAATTCCTGAACCCACCTGATGCTCGAATATGCTCTTGAAGCAAGTAACAACCGATCAAAAGACAAATCATGACACCAACCGAACTGTCTCTAAAAGCATGAGTAAATAACTTCGGAGCCACTACCAAAAGAAGAATCAACGATCCAGGTATCTCGAGCCAATCTGTACCCAAAAGCACAAATAGTATCAAATTCATTAAACAAGTTAACTGATTTATTAAGAGATATCATATCATACATGCCAAAAGTTCAATATACTTTTAGAAACCATGAAGACTGATTAATGAAATTGTAGGAGAACCAGTCGTAGAATAAATATAAAACTCTTTTATAAATAAAAGGGTTATTGAATTTTAATAATTCAAACTTTTATTTATTGACTGTGATTAATCCAAACTCTAGAAATGTTTATAGACACTTCTAACTTTGAACTTATTTTCCTCCAATGATCTCTTACTAATTGAGAGTTAACCCCCGTTAGTTTTTTTTTATGAAATGAGACTAACTTTAAGCTATTTTTCAACTCCAGCACTGCCTAGTCTCAATTAGGTTTGTTTTTCATTGTCTAGCTTTCGTCATCACCTAAAATCTACCACCAACGTGTTTGGTGGTTCAAATCTGGAGGGGGAGATTGTCGGGTTTTTGGGTGCGTAAGTTTCAAATTGACGCACCAGATGATAGATTTCAACTTTCTGTTTAATGTTTTTGCCATAAAAACAGTCCATGTTATAAAAAAAATAACAAGGTTAACTCTCAGTTAGTAAGAGATCATTGGAGGAAAATAAGTTCAAAGTTAAAAGTGACTATAAACATTTCTTGAGTTGGGATTATTCCCGGCCAACAAATGAAAGTTTGAATTATTAAAATCCAATAAGCCTAAATAAATTTACAATACAAGTACGAATGGAACTCAGTAAAGACACAATACAGTTACCAACAATATGATGACTAAAAACGACTAGCCAAAATGATGAATATGCTATTATGTTCACGTACCAGGGAAATGGCGCGGGAAGAAGAGCCTTAGGACCACTGCAACGAATGCAACCCACATCCCGAATTGTCCCCTATATGCATTGCGCGCATAATAATTTGTCAACCATAATAATACGTATGAAGATACATAAAGATCAAGTTGAAAGCATGGATTATGAACCTCAAGAAGTGAAAAAGTGAAGGAGGAAGACTAAAGAATATATAGGGTACTAAAAGTGAGGTAAGCATGTTTGATCTCCAGTTTGTCCGATCCAATATCAATAAATAACTGCACCATAAATGTATAACAATCTTTAGAGATTTTATCAAGCAAAGTTCTAGTTGTATAAAGAGTTGAATTGTATATAACTTGTGTGTAATGATACACAAGGTAGATTATGCATCATGTTTGGTTTTCATGATCAAGCACACCATCTAATCAGCTATATGATTCTATGTTTGTTCATTACATTCAATGCTCATTTGTTGTGTGATCAAGAGTGAAGATCTATGTGCACCAACTATGTACGCTTAAGTGTACCGAACCCTTGTGGTCATAACGTTCATTAGCATAAATATTGGCACATTATCGATGTTCCTATGTTACTCCTACCTATATTCTTATTTTACTAAAAGTTAAAAAAAAATAAGAGCGTCAAGCGGGTTGGGTTACACAGCTAAAAAAACATGTAGTTGCTTACTATGTGGCAAAGCAAATAGATCGGGTTACAATTCTTGGTCCCCGTCTTTTAACCTTTTATAAACAAATGACGTATTAAATACTATTAGAGAATGTTTTATTACAATAATGATCTATACTTTTAAATAAATAAAAGCGATTTAGACAGTTATATTATGTATTCATTTATAATACATTTTGGTTGAATATCTTATAAAAACACTTTACTAATACCTAATATTTTTAGTTCAAATCAAAAACCATACAATTTGCTTATTTAAATTAACAAAATAAAAGTTTTATCAAGAATACATCGATCGGCCAAGATTAAACCTTACCACAAACATGATCACGAATCGAAAAACTCACATAGCAGAGAAGGATGCAACCCAAGAGAGATAGGAAGTCCCGAACCCTAAGCTACCGAGCTTAGAGCATGCATGATCAAACATCGCCTTTGCCAGTAATTTCAACTCATTGATATCGGCGTTCATCAAGTCAATCGTTAGCTCATCCGTTTGAAACGTCAAAAACTCGCTCTTCGTCATTTTCACACGTAGTTTATCAAACTAACACCAAAGTAATCCACTATTAACCTTATTAAGAGCGTATGTGTAAGGTTTTGGTCCAGATAATAAGAAATTTGAAAAGAGAGTTGAAATTTTTAAAAACAAAAAAACAAAAAATGAATGGGCATCCTTGTTTTTAGCAACGGTCCCATAAATACGGTTAACTACAAGTTTCCAACTGTCATTCCCTTTCCTCAAAGTATTTTGCGTAATGGCAATTAGAATGGATCCATGTGGATAATTTCTTTTGTAGATTAATTGTTGTAATTTAGAATTATAAAACATGTTATCAATAACGTATATTAGCAACAGAAAACGGACAATGAGAACAAAACAAAAATGCTAACCAACTAGTGGTAATTTTTTGTGGCATATATTACAAACAAAAAAAAGTTTCTGTATAATAGTATTACATTCAAATAAAAAAAGTTAAAATAAAGTCAAAACAGGTTCAAAAAGATATCAAGACGTATTTTTCATAACATGTAAATAAAAGGGATGTTATTGGTTCAAGTCTTACTCTGAACAAAAAATTTAGAGTTGAGTCAGGGGATTTTTTTAACAATGAGTTTCCTTCTGAGAAGGTTAGGGGTGCGATCCCGACTGGGAAACGGATAGCTGGGCCCGATTAAGATAACATATATCCTCTGAAGCAAGGTCGCACATATGCCGTTCAAAAAAAAATATATGAGAACGATAGCTTGACCTGGAAAGTAGGGCTTTGATGTGTGAAAAAAATGTCAATGAGTCCTAGATCAAGTGGTTTAGGAGGAGACATCTAATGACTTTCCAAAGTGGATGTCATGGGTTAGAGTCTCACTAGATGTAATATGCTCCAAGTGGGCTAAGGGTTTTATCACAGTGGTCATTTGGGTGATGGGTTTCCCTTGGAATGGTGGGCGAGCCGGGTCACCAGCGCTATCTGTGTTCGCGGGCGTTGATGGCCTTTCGCCAATGGGTTTACCCGGGTGACCAGGCTTAAAAGTTATTCGTTAGCCGTTAAAAAAAAAAGATGTGTGAAAAAAGTATTTAAATCATTTACACCTTATAGCATTGAATACTATGTGAAATCGATTACTTTGAGCACCCATATGTATCATAAGTTAATGGTAGAAGACCACATTTATTGCGAAATATATGTGGTTTGAATAGCATATTAGATGGCCATAAGCCCTTAAAGGGAGGCCTAACCAGAGAGGAAACGATGCTAAAAATGAACCAACGTCAACCGACACCCATGAACACCATACGCGACTTAGTCATGGCATTAGTTCAAGGGAAAGAGCATAGAGAACAATAAGGAGGAAGAAAAGGGAGAAAATCTTCACTGACAAAGGCTTTCTTTGATGATGGGTCAATTACAAATGCTTTGATACATCAATCTTCATCATTTTATGAAAATCATGCAAGTCTATACAATCTGTAATCACTACTAGGTGTAGGGTTTAATTTTATGCTTCTCTTGTCGGGTCGAACTTATGATCACTCGCTCACATGAAATTGTTTGTAATTGTTGGTTGCATGAATGTTATGAATGTGTTTATGTATTTATTTCTTGTGTTATATGAAGGATGAAACCATGTAATCAAACAATTGCTTCCAGTATTACTACATTAGATAACTTAGTTACGGAAATGATATGAATTGTGTCAACAAATTCAATGCAATTATTAAAAGAAACCATGTCTATGTAGTGGATTAGCTTGGTTTGTTTCATTGAGAGTTACACGAATTGCATCCATTAAACCCAAACTCGTTTGTGATCATATATACTTTCTTTTCAGAATTATGAATCTTTAAGTTCGTATTTGTTTATTAAAGCAAACATTACCAATTTAAAATATCAAATTTTAATTATGTTTTAAAATATTTGATTCAAGTGTTATCCACTACCTCTTTGTGAATTTAACAGCTTACTTTCTCTAGCTAATCTAAAGTGAAAATGTCACTAACTCTCTTGATCTTTATTTATCAATCTATATTTATCAATCTACAACCATTAATGATACACCAAAAAAAGTGTCTAGAACGTAAAACTAAGTATGAACAAATGAGAACAAGAACAAATACTACCAACAAGATCATCGGATTCAAAGAATCACAATCTAAACTCAAAAATCAGACATGACTTGCCATCATAACAAAGCTTTAATACATAAACAAATTAGAAAGACGAACATATGTAAAAGACTATAAACATCAACATGATGAACATCAACAACAGACAAAATAATGTCGAAGACGATGAAGATGAACAAATGAAAAACACGAATCGGAGAAGATGAAGATCTAGGAAGAATATAGGCAGCTGCTACAAAAATGAAAGAGATTCATCCCCATTTCTTGCCCTATGTTTAATTCATAAGAACCCGAGAATCTTGATCTCGTCAATGATATTGGCGATAGACAGCGGTTAATTCTGGAACAACCACCTGTTTATTGCTTTCCATATTACCCTACATGATAAAATGATAATATATTACATTACAATGTACAAATATTTTTGTTTGTAAAACAAGATTGCTCTACATATACAAGTGTGGTAAGTCGGGCATAGTGAAGGCATAAATTGGAGGGACCTTGCACTACACCGAGACCCGTTGCCAAACACGTGATTGGCTAATTCATTCATTTCACCAAGCAAAACACACACGAGAGAACATGGATTTTGATTTTTTGGAGTGCTGCCCTCGTAGGAATCCTCTCTGCCGCTGCTATACATTTGAAGATATTGATTTTGACTTTTGAGGGGAATCCCACTATTCCATTTGAATGGTTGACCCAACTCTTGCACCCTTTGCTTTGCAAACATAGACCTTTGAAGTTCATGCAATTCAAAAGGAAGTGATAGATTTCTATTCCAAGACAACAAAATTTAAAGTATTACCCAACATACAAAACTTGTTAACTTAAAATAGGTTGAAATAAGTTAGCATCACTCGCAAACATTGTTTGTCACCACCACCAACTTTTTACTAACATCATTGTTGCCACCATTAGCAAACCGCCACGTATGTCGCCTCTACCCACCCAATCCC
>BJCM01064819.1:0-12109 GCA_018326385.1 Flaveria bidentis | reverse complement strand
CCCCCCCCCCCGAAACAAACTAATTTCACCTCCGCCCCTAACAAAAGTGTTCAAGCTCCGCCACTGAGCTCGTGAAATGTAAAACGTTAAAGACAATAACTAAGTCGATCTAGGACTACTCGTTTTGACGTGGCTAATAAACTTAAAAATTAGCCATAAAAACATGAAATCACACACTCACGTTGCGACTTGTTAACTCTAAAGTGTAAAACAAACAAGTTTATAGAAGATGAAAAGTATAAGGGACCAAAGTTGAAAGTAAAAAATTATAAGGGTACAATTGTAAACGATTTAAATGTATTAGGGTTAAAAGTAATTAAAAAACTATAGATAAAAAACCAAAGGTGAATATTAACACAATAATATTAATATAAATTTAATAATACAAATTCAAATTAGTTAATAAATAATTATTAACTAATTATAATTTGTACTAGTAAAAGTTATGATAAAATTAGATAATTTGTATAATATATATTACATGTATATCTTTATTAAAATATAATAATTTAAAATTTTTTATGTGTAGCAAATTTTGAAATAAAAGCAAATTACGAAAAACGTCCTTTAAATTAGGTTAAAAGTTTCAAAAATAGTCCTTTAGGCGATAGAAAGACTAAAATGCCCTTGACTTAACCGATAAAACTAACGTCCGTTAGTCCAAAGGACGTAATCTGTTATGAAAAATATACATAAAGGATGATTAGAGCATTTTTTGAAGATAAAGGATGATACCTGTAATTTTCTATAAACCTAAAGGACGTTTTTTTTGTAATTTTGTCTATGTTTTATTTATTCCACCCATGTAATACATGAGCTCTAACCTAGTTATCTATATGACATAGTGTATTTTTCAAATTACCGTATTAATTATTTAAGTTTGTAAGAATAAACGAATATGAAGCAATAATAGAAGTATGGATGGTCCAAATTTGTTTATTCTTTTAAAATGTGACGTTCATTTAGCTAAATTCGACCAAGAAACATAATATGTTTGCAACAAAAACAAAGAAACATAATATGTTTGCAACAAAAACAAAGAAACATAATCAGTTTGCTGTTTTCAACAAAAACCTAATCACATTTGAAAATTCTATCTAATGTTTCTTTAAATATTATGCGGTCCAGAAGAAACAACAAAATACCATTTATTTAAAAAGAGAAAATTTTTCTATCCCCATGGTTTTACAAAAGTTGTCATTTGAACCCAAATGTTAAAATCTTGTCATTTGTATCCAAAGATTTCATATAAGTTGTCATTTGAACCATTTGACTACGCTAAAACTATTAACATTTTTTGTTAAACCTTCTCCACTTAAAAGGTATTTTAGTCAAAACAGTTACAGATTAAATAGAGAACCAGTCTCACATGAAAAGTTTATGCGTTTAATCTTCTTAGGTAACGTTATTGCAACTTGACTCAATCTGTTAGATAAAACAAAATCTAAAGATAATACCTAAAATGACTCCTACAAACATACCCAAAAAAAGTAAAAAATAAAAAAAACAAGTCATATGACACACTGATTAAATCATAACTATAAAATATCAATCATAAAGCAAAAGAAAAAGAAACAATATGATATCAACAATCAATGAATCGTAACAATAAAATACCAATCATTATAAGCATAATATTTAAATCAAAATACCAATCATTATAAGCATAAATTTTAAATCAAAGAATTCTATATAAAAAAACTAGCAAATTCCATGACTACTAAACCAAAAACAGTGATCTATTATCAATAGATTTTTCTAGTTACATAATTTGACTCAAATAGTAGGCAGATCATCAAATCAGAAACAATGAATAATAGGGCTCAAACATTGAATCAAAAGTAGAGTTGATTCCATTCAATAATACAATGTTGATCGATCATGTGGTAGCGGATGAACAAACTTGCCATAAATCTCATATGGATCGAAGTCGTAGGTAAGGACAAGAACAAATTAGATTTCTTAAACATGACTCGTAAATGTTTTTTGGGAAAAAGATGTGATTGGGATTACTGTGTTTGTTGTTAGGATTACAGGGACAAAAGAAATTGATTTTAGGGGTGGTGTTTCATTTTTTGCAATTAAGTAAGGAGATTAAACACATAAAATCATTCATTGAAGCCGGTTCTTTAATTTGTAGTTGGTTAGACTAAAACACTCTTCAAGTGGAAAAATACTATGTGTTGTTAAATGGATTCAAATGTAATTTTTATAAAATTTTTGGTTACAAAGTTAATTTAAATATTTTGATTCAAATAATAATTTTTATGAAACCACATGTAACATCGGGTACCTCATATCATCAATATTGTTCGTTTTGCTCACGAGTAGCTTACAGATTTGTTTTTGGTTGCTTGGGTGAAAACCTCCTAGGGAGGTCACCCATCTCTAGATTGTTGTCACCTAAGCACATTTAAATATGGAGTTCTCATCTAATCTATAACTAATACAGCCAAAACGTGTTGGTGATATTAGAGATCAAACCATCCTTATGAACCAAAATTCTCTCTTGTTCACGGCCAATGTGAGATTTGTCGAGTGTGTTACAATCATCCCCTCTTTTAGACTCATCGTCCATTGAGGTTGGCCCCACCATCTTGATCGGTAGATGAGTGCCTCTAATAGCATTTGTAACATCCAACCCCTCATTTGTAACATCCGGCTTCTCATACAAAAATATCTGGTTGATGAACCAACACCAGTTAACAAAATGAGAACTCCACAGTTAAGCGTGCTTAGATGGTAGTAATCCAGGGATGGGTGACCTCCATGAGAAGTTTTCATCCAGTCAACCAAAAGCAAATACGTGAGCTACTCATGAGTGAAGCAGACAATATTGGTGGTATGAGTGACTAAGTGTTACACCACATAACTGAAAAATGCAGTTTAATTCTTTCATAGTAGAACAAACTTTATTACATAAAAACCATAATAAAGCATTCTTAATTAAGAAAACAAACTTTATTACATTAGTATAGAGTAAATTACAAATTATGTCCTTAACTAATATATAAAATTACATGTTATATCATTTAGTTTTAATAATTACATGGAATGTCTATTTTTTAAAATATTTGCACACATATCGTTCTTTACACTAACCTCCATTCAAATTCACAGTTAAGTCAAGCGGATGTTCGTCACATAAAAGGCAATTATGACTTTTACATGTCTATAATGATTCAAAAATGTTTTTACATTGCTTTTATCGTGTCATCTTCATGTACGTATGGAGTCATTAGGATCATTATGAAACAGTTAACTATTAGGCAAAACCATTTGGGCCGTCTTTAATTATTTTACAACTATAGAATAATAAACGAAGATGTATCGACATATTTTGAACCAATATTCATACTCATCATTAGTGCATAAACGTTAGAGTGACATTCTCGCTTTAGGCTTTTAGTTAGGATTTCTCTATTTCATTCTATGCTTTCAATTTTTTATTAAGAGTTTGTTCCTTCCTGCTCTTTGCTAAGAAAATAAGGGCATAAGGGTTACATGCTATATTAAAGTCTCAATTACTTAATATTTTAATAATTTTAAATTGTCAAATTACATAAATGTTTTTTAAGCACATGCTTGACTTAATTTTTAATTTGGATGAAAGTTGGTATAAAAAACAATAGGTGTGCAAAGTTTTTTATAAAGGACATACGGTATAATTATTAAAACTAAATGACATATAGTGTAATTTCATATATTAATAAAAGATATAATTTGTAATTTACATTTTATTTCAATATGATTATGTTAGTGTCACGCGTGAACTTGTCTTAAAGCATAAAAAGTAAGTATTAGGAAACTTAATTAAACACAATAAAAGGAAAACAAAACAGTAGGTAAAACTAATAATAAAAATTAAATATACATTAATCCAACTTGGTTTCGGATGAATTTATATTGGAACGTGACATCACATGAGGCTTAGTTTTAGAGTGTAGAAAAAATAAGTACGTATCTGTATATTCGTAACTTCATAAAAATTATCTATAAAAATTATTATGTCAAAACATGTGGGTTTTAAATTAAATTACTATCAAAAAGTAAATAAAAATAAATACGTCAAACGATGTTTGAATGTTAAGGGATATTACATTAATTTACAAAAAAAAGAAGATATATATTATATACCCGTTTAAATAAAACTTTGTATATAAAGTCAAGAACGTCATGTACTCGTCGCGACAATACATTCAAAAAATGCGAAGCATTATATTTGAAAATTTATATAAAAACCAAATATGAATAAATAAATAAACAAACAAACAAACATACCCAGTGAAAATTTATATAAAAACCAAATATGAATAGAAGTAACTATAAAATTAAATAATTAAAAGATTAAATTATTTTGACATGGAGTACCACTTTAGAGCAGACCCATAGAAAGTAGCCTATGATATAATTTAAAAGTTGTGTATATTTACTATGGATGCTTTGGACGTCGCCACTTGTTCCTTTATTTTGTATTTTATCATTCTACTTGCTTTGAAATGATATATTCCATTTACAAGTTACATTTTTTTCATGATTTTTCAAAATAGAATTATAATTTTATTTTTTGCTAAATTCTTATCAAAATTTATTTTGAATTCAAATAAGATAAAAGTTGATTTGAATTGGAACTGATTTATTTAACTCTATTTTGAACTCAAGTCGAATTAGAATCTCGTATCTAATTTTCAAATTTTAAATTACTTGATTCGGTTAAGTCAAATTTAATTCGATTTGACTTGATGAAATACATTATTTGTAATGTACTTATGGATGGTGTTATATAATTTGTTAAAAGTTAAAGATCAGTTAACATGGTATTAGTTTTTGTACAATTCTTATTTTTTTAATTTTAGAGGTATGTTTATAGTAAAAAAAATGTATTTAATAAAAAAAAGCTAAGAAAAATAATCTATGCTTGATAATTGTCATTTTATTGTTTGTAAAGGGGAGCGTATTTTGATTATTGTATTTAATACATCAAATAATTATGTCTAACACGGTAGGTCATTGTATCAAATATTTTCATCATTTATTATATGTTTTCATCATTGTGTTTAAAAATTTAGATCATTTTGTGTTATTTTTCATTTTAAATATATTATATAAATTTGTAGTAAATTTATTTTTGTGTTTTACAATTAAAAGTATATAATGATATTATTTTACTAATATGTTTATTAAAACTCATAGTTTTCAGGATAACACAATAACGAGTAGAAAAGGCAAATAAGAAATTTTATCATTGTATTTTATGCTTTATATCATTTTATGTAATTTTTTATTGCTTTAATATATTAGATTAATAAGTTGTTATAATATTATTGTGTTTTACATGTTAGAAGTATATAATAATGTATATTTCACCATTATGTTTTTTAGAATTCATCATTTTAAAAAATACAATAGCGTACAAAAAAACAATGAATAAAAAACACATAAAACTACAATAAATATACAATGACGAGCAAAAATCATATGATCTAAAAAACAAAAAATCTTTTTATCTTTTATATAACAATATTATATTTATTTTAAAATAAAAAAGTTAGTTTCTATGGTTTAGTTTTACAAATAATGTCGAATATAAACAATACAAACATTAAAAAATTGAAAATTTTGATAAAAGTCAACAAAAATGATCAGTATACTCATCTTTTAATTTATAGTTTAATCGTAACTATTGAATTATTTTAATCATAGATGGAGAGGTAGAGTAACTATCTTAGAGAGGGTTATTAGATTGATGTTTTTGAGTCAAAAGTTTATGATTAATTACTTTTTAAATATATTAAATTATTAGTTATAACAAGGTAGTTAGGGTTGTAACTATTATTGACGAAAATTTCTACCTTTCAACCCAAAACCTATCAACACGTCACCAAGCTAAAGATGTTTGAATATGGTTATTTGGTTCTCACTAGTGTTTAATACATAAAAAGTAGCAACATCTAGTATATATTTATTAATTTGTGAGTTCCATGATATAATATATGTAAGACTAGTATCGTAACTCGTGTATTACATGGGTTGAGTAAATAAAATATTAAAAAGTTTGTAATAAATATTCAAAACTTATAAAATAATATTTTTAATAAGATATGATTGAATTACGTATAAATAAATACTTCAGTATAAGCAACAATAATATCATTCTTAATTTTCATTTTATAAGATTTTTTTAAATTATTTTGGTCTTTAAAAAATAATCACCCTTATAAAACTTAGAAAAAAAACCATATAAAAATAGTTTGTTATTTTTAAATATTTTGTTCCAGAAAAATTTTCAGTCTTATACATTTTTTAAATCGTGTTTTTTTAATATAAAAATCTAGTTTTTATTTTTTATAATATATATTTTTTTATTTGAAGGTGTTTTAGATAATATAACTACTACATATACTATTATTATTAATGACCTAGAGATGGGTGGAAAAATAAAAATACCTAATATGTGAACACATAGACATCTCAAAATCTTCTTTAATAGATTTAGAAAATAGGTTGAAGTAATTGAAACAAGTGGTTACATTCCAGAAAAGCATTTTTTTGTTTTGTTTTATGGGGTTTGGTATAATTTATTGCATGTGTAAGATTAGAATATTACCATATACGTAATAAGTGTTATATATACGTAATAAGTGTTACATGTATGTAATAATATGATAATACATAGATGTGATATGTAATAACAAAATATTACATATATGTGATAAACTAATAAATATGTAATATGATACAGTTATATAAATATGATATGGATAGTTACATACAATATGATAGCTGTAATATAAATAATTTAAATGACATTACATAATGTACTATGATATAAAAATTACAAACATGATGCTTTCATGCGTGGCCTGCTAGTATGAATGAGATGGTATCTTGGGTAAACTCTTCCGGAACAAAAGGTATGTTATGTCAAATTGACATAAAAATTGCATTCGACCATTTAGGCGTTTCTTAACTCGATCCTTCATTAATTAAATGTGCTTTAAGGATGAATGGCATTGTTGGATATCAAGTATATTGTCCACCATTCATTGAACTGGTGTTATTTGTTTGGTGTTAAACATAGTTAATTTTATGTTTTTATATGTTTATGACTATGAATCAATGTTACTGTGAGATGTGTTTGCATGTGGGTTTAGAGCTTAAAGAGCACAACTAGAATATCTTAACATATGCGTGGAAGATCAATGAGAGCATGAAAGTTTGAACAAGTGAAGATGAAGCGAATGGGAGTGAAAAGGGTAAAAAAGAAGATAGTGCTTCACTACCGGCCTATAGTACTCTAACATCAACGCATAAACCAACAAATTACATAAAAATAACTAAGGCACCAACACACTATCTTACCTCACTTTGCGCATTATGCGCTGGTCACCAATCAGCTCCTGAATATTTGGGTATTATAGCATTATTGAATGATGAAACCTAGGGTTTTACCTAATATTTGGTGTGTTCACCAAGAATTTTCTTGGGATCTAGCGTTAACAATATCCATTCCACCATTGAATATTGAATCATGCCGATGAATGGCTAAATAATCTATGATCACTTTTGAGTAGATTGTTCTTGTAAGTGAAACAATAAGTTATAATTGGATTGATTGTTGGGTTTGTTTTATTTTGACACAAGTATTCATTTCCCATTAAGTTATAATTGGATTGATTGTTGGGTTTGTTTTATTTTGACACAAGTATTCATTTCCCATTATTTGATTGAAGTTAAAAAGATTGTTTATGTCTAAGAAGCTGCATTCAATAATTCCAATTCCGTTTCTTGCATCGTGAGTACTTTAACTAACGTGGGAATACTTGATATCTATGAATTGGTAATTTGATGAGCACGTGAATCTTAAAAATTTTATTGATTATCACTTTAATTGAGGAATTTTATAAAATCTATCTATGTGATTATGACACCCTACGTAAATCCCATATCTGTCATGGATAACAGAGATTCCTTGTTCATAAGTAATGTCTGGGCTCTAATATTACCAACATGTTTTAGGTGTATTGGTTGTGAATGAGAGGAGAACTCCACAGTCTAGCGTGCTCAGGTGGTACCATGTTACAAATGGTATTAGAGCCACTTCTAGGGATGTGGGACATACCTCACCGAGGATGGTGACTTCTCAGGCTCATCGAGGACGACGAGTCTAAAGGGGGGGTGATTGTGACGCCCTACATAAATCCCACATCGACCATTAACAAGAGAGATTTCGAGTGTATATATAATGTTTGAGCTCTAATATTACCAATGCGTTTTGGGCTTATTGGTTGTGAATGAGAGAAGAAATCCACAGTTAATCGTGCTCAAGTGGTAGCAATCCAGGGATGGGTAACCTCCCTTATAAGTTTTCAGCCGAGAAACCAAAAGCAAATCCGTGAGCTCCTCGTGGGAAAGCAGACAATATTTGTGGTATTAGAGGCCAGGTGTTACAATGATTACCTTTATAGTCATACTTATTAAAACATCTTAATCAAGTTTGTTGCTTCTTAAGTATCAACATTCAAATTTCTTTTCATCTTAAACAAAAGAACCTAAAAAATATTTGCTTTTTAGTATTTTAGTTTCACGTTTTGGTATTTTAGACGTAAAGCTTTATACTTTCCACTAATCATTTGTGAAGACGACTCTTACTTACCAGTACTAGAGCAGACACTCACAAAAAAATAAGAGACCTATTGTGAATGCTCTAATGACATATCAAAAATAAATTAGATGGATTTAGAAAGTGTGACACTTTCATAAGATAGCCATGATCTAGGAACTAGGTCATTAAAAAAATCCAACTTTGGCATGTTAGCCCGATGTGATAGCGGTTCAAACTGAAAATCACAGGCTATAAAGGAGTGTTATATGTTCATTTCACCAGAACGTTAGATCATGGTCATGTATCTCTGCTAAGCTATTGGTTCCTATAACATGGAGAAGCATCTCCAAAATCAAATATCATTTACTAAAGCCATATATTGGCATCTCAAAAGAAGAATTTTATAACTTTCAAAAGTTTAATATTTTTAAATAAATCTTTGACTCCACACGGATCTCACTAATATATAAATTTTTTAGGATAAATATGAAAATCTTTGAGTTATGAGAAAATTATAGGTAGAATGAACATATTTTTAATTCTTTAATTTTAATAGAATATTAATATGAAAAAATAGTATATTTTATTTATTAATAATTGTATATTTAATATTTTAAGTTTAGTTTGGAAATGTATAATATTTAGAAAATTTTGTAAGAATAGATATGATATATAGGATGTTTTAGGGTATATATGATATATTCAATTTAATTTGGATATGTGTGACATTTAAAAAGTTTTCCTAAGGGTATACATGAAATTTAGAAAATTTTTGTAGGATATATATGATATATTAAAATTGAGTAAATTACTATTTTGGCCTTTGAGATTAAGGCCATTTAACCCTATCAGCCCAAAAACGTATCTTTTGACATATCAACCCCTAATGTTTTGTTCTTAACTCTTTTAACCCTTCATACTAACTCTGTTAATTTTTTTTGTTAAGTGTAAGAGTATTTTGGTTATTTCACTTTAAGGACTATTTATGTAAATTTTAAAGCTTTTGGGTTATTTATGCATAATTTTAAAATTACAACACCATCACTGTCACCCTTCTCCATCTCCACAACCATCATACCAACACATCTCCGCCACCAGCATTCTTCACCTTCGCCGACAGCGACGACACACACCACCACCCAGTGTCGGTGCTACCTCTCTCATGAGTTTCCATCGCCGCCACCGGCATCATCAATGTAATCTCTCTCTTTCTTTCCCCCTGGTGCGATGGTGGTCACTAGTGGTTCAGGTGGTGGTTAGGGTGGTATGATGATGGTGGTGGTGATTGGATCTAAGTTAAATGGTGGTGGTGATTGGATCTAGGTTTAATTGTGATGGTTATACAGATCTAATTTGTAACATCCGCTTATTTTCAAAACTATAAACCCAAACCTGAACCCACTTTGAACTTTCTTACGATGGAAAATTCATTATTTAAAATTAATTTATCTAATCAAATGCATTAAATGTGAAATATAATCAATATTGTGAATTGTTTTATTCAATTTATCATTTAAACAACTTATAATAATTCATTGATTTATAAATAATCCTTTTCATAAAGTTATAAAGTTTTATTTATCATTTTACAATAAATAACTAAATGGAAAAGTCTTATTAAAAGTTATTAAGTTTGATAAAGTTTTTATAAAATAAATGAATTTATTATTTAAATTAAGTTTTGGGTTAAAAGTGTCATTTATAAAACTTAAATTATAAACTTTTCACATAAAATGGTAAACATTAAAACACCAGGGACCAGAGTGTAAATATGTTAAATCCACCCAAACCTTCCCCATCGAGGTTAAATTCTTCAAAATTCAATCGTTACAAGTCAATTTAACCGCTCCCATTCAATTGTGTAGCAGTTTCGAACGCAGTAACAGTTTCAATTGAAATTATTCGGTTGTTAAAGTTGGGCACTCGAAACTGAAACCTTCGTTTAAAGCTTTAACTCGTTTGAACTGAAATCGATCGAATTGAACCTATTTAATTGAGGGTAAACAATCTATTTGTCCCGTTTCATCTACTAATGAACTCAATTTGATTTAAAGTATACACTCACATTGAATCCAATCCTCGTTCACATCGCGACCTGCAACTGGGTCGATCATCTTGTCGTGATCAATCTTAATGCAAATTGATCAAGGGCTTTTGTTTGTTCTTATCTAAAGCATCTTCTAGCATGATCAATTGGAATATCTTCAACATGTCTATCACAATTCGAATCCCCTACAATCGTGACCTTGCTTCATCTCTTATCATCGAATCAACTTCAATCCAAGTAAGTTACACACAAAATATACTCGGTTTCATATGAGAAATTAAAACCCCATCTTTTATTTCACTAAAAATAATGAATAGGGGTTCAATTTAAAGTAAATTGAATCTAGGGTTCTTGGGATGATTGAGGATTAACTATAATTCTTAAAATTTAATGTGTGAATCCAAACAGACCTGGGCTTCTAGCCTATTGGTAACACACAACCCGTTTGCATAGGAGGTCTCAGGTTTGAATCTGGGCACCCCCAAATGGCATTTATTTATTTATTTTTATTCAAATTCAATTCCAGAAATTATTTATATAATATAGAATGCATAAAAAATATTTTATAATTTAAATCTATTTCAGAAAATTATTAATTATTTTCTAGAAATTCTACAAAGAAAACTATAATATTCATTTCTTTTATTTATTTAAAGGTTAAAACATTATAAAAATCATTTAAAGGTTCTTTTAAATTGTAAATCAAACATAAAAATATTTCAAGTATTTATGAATGTTGTAAGTAATTAGTTACTAAAATTAATTACGTGGAATAATTAATTATTTAATTTTAGATTCATACTTTAAATTCCAAACCTTGTTATTACACATTAACATATTTAGTTATATTTAATAAGCCTATCTTACTATTACTCATTATTATTCAAGTCAAATGTATAACCAAATGATTTTATTTTATTTAATCATGCTTAGTAAATTAATCACATTAAATTTAAAATCATTTGTTAAACTCAAATTCTAATTGAAACTTTAATTCACATTTAGTCATTAAATCATATTTTTGTTCTAATCCCAAGACACCAAATCTTAGGTTGAATCGTGAACAAATCATTGGAGCAGATCTTCTTTTCTTATAATTATCTCAAATGCATCTTACATCAAGCGAGTTTTCCATGTGAGTTTTCCATGACCCTTTTTGCAGGATCGATGTTTGTCACTAAACACAATGTTTTCTCTCAAACTCACCTAGAACAACACTCGAGTATAGAAATAATCAGTAAGAGTTGATCAAAATATAGAAAGTAATAAAGAACACAGAAAGTAATTTTCAAGATACTTTTATATATTGCTTCTCAACTCAATAATACAAGACTCTTACAAGCAGTTGTTATAATGAGTTACAAAGAGAACCTATATATAATACTACCTACAGCCAGATATACTTTGATACTAGCTGGGATCCTTTAGCTAAAGCCTATACTACAAGACTATAGTTT
>BJCM01064817.1:0-15723 GCA_018326385.1 Flaveria bidentis | reverse complement strand
ATATATATTTTTGATGTATACTTGAGTTTAAGATCTAAAACAAACAAAAGAGGACCAACAATCTTGTATCTTGTGCACACTCAAAAAGTTAATACCCAAGAGGTCATTATATGTAATGGATTTAAACAACCCCTGGGACCAATAATAAAGGAAAAGAATGTGGTTGTAAAATCATCTTGATTTATGGGTACTATATAGCTTGTAATCATAAGTATGCATCATTCATCGATACTTCAAGAAAGAAGATAAAATATAAAGATAAAATATATGAGTGTGTTTTAATAAGGTTTTACATAGTTGTATATCATTTATTTCTTATATTTTATTTTTAACTAAATTCTATCTTTTTTAAAGGAAAAATACGATGTGATCATTGTTGCTAAAACTTGAGGTTTAGAGAGTATAAGACAATCATATTAGGTCCACAAAGAAAAACACTTCTACTAACATAAGAATAATCAAAAGAGATAAAAAAAATCGACCTAAAAATATTTTAAGAGCTCATTTTTCATGATTATTGAGGTAATGGAGAAATACAAAAATATGGAGATAATTTCCACACAATTGATCTATTACTAGTATTTCTTATTTAAAGTTTTCTATATGATAAGTCGTTCGTATTTATGTGTGTTTTAGAAGCGTTGTTTACAAGATAAGGAAATGCACATCTCTGAAAAAAAATACGTATACAATCATCCTAAAAAGTTTTGCTTGGATTCGAGTTAATTTATTAGAGTTAATAGATAGATGATAAAGCAACATAACGCTTATTGTGACCCAATGATGGGCTTATTACCTAACATATGCCATCGGAAACTAAATATCTTGAGGACCTAAAGTTAGTTGTTACAAGGTAAAACGAAAACGAAAAGTACACCAAGTCACCAACATATAACAAGGCCTTAAAGTATTAGTGAAATTATCATCTAACATGTGTTCACCGGCAACTAAACGACTTGACCTAATGTTTTTTTGTCATATGATAAACAATGCATTACCATATGATAATGCTAATTAAGGTCCAATTAATGAATTTATCATTTAGCATACATTATTAGCATGCATCAAAATAACTTGTTATACTGTTATAGTATGGCTTGTTATATGGTATAGCAATAGACTAACACATGAAAAGATCCATTCACTTATCATTTAACATGTGTTATTAGCACCTAAATGACTTGCTATGGCATATTATGATTTCTTATAAATTAAAACAAACGATTATCCGAAAGTTAAAAAAAAATTGTTTATATATTTTTATTTTTTTTTAATTTTTAAGTTGAGATGAATTAGAGAATATTGAGACTTTTGTGATATGAGTTGGTTTTTATATTATTTGCATAATAGCATATATCTAATTATTATAGAAAAAATAGAAAAAATAAAAACAAATCCAGATATCTGAATTACTACTTGTACCAGTTTTCAAAATTTTGGGTATATGAATTTTGGATATCTGAAATTCTGGATTCTGATACAGATAGTGATTTCTACTATCAAAAATTTGAATATCTGACTTCAAACACCGAAAAACTAGTATTTCTAAATAGCCTACTTTCCTTCATTTTCATTAGAATGGTGAAAATGCACACATATCTACCATCCTTTCTTAGAGCTTCACTACCTATGATTATAGCAGTAAAACTAGTATATCCTAAATAGTCTGTTGTTTTTCTTCATTTTCATAAGATTATATTTTATTGTAAAACCCGTATGTTAAATCATGCAAATAGTATTTGTCCTAAAATGCACACATAATACACATGTCGTATCAAGAAATTAGAAATCATTGTATAGAAAAGATATTATTTATTTTCCATATACATCAAATTTAGTTTCAAGTAATTGTATAGTTGATTTGATTTGATTTGATAAAATTAAATAAACACCTATAGTTGTGTTGATAAACATAAAAAACACCAAATATTTGATTTAGTTACCGTTTCCCGCAAGGATTATGGAAGGACCCTATTGTTTTTTGATATAATGTACGTAGTCTTTAAATTTTGTGTAAGAGATAAACTATTCCATACAACTTGAAGTCATGAACTTAAGTTTTCAAATCAACACCTTAACAATTCCTCTAATGCTCAACCTCAGTCGTGCCAATAAACATAAATACTTATATATAATATGGGTGAGATTATTATAAAAAAAACTAAAAAGGTTAAGAAGGATTATTATCCATTAGATTTTAGATTCAGTGGCTAAAAATATCCAGTGACATAATGGTAAATAATCAAACTTTAAATGATAGACCAATGATATTTTAGTGTTAACCATATTTTCAAGTTCTACCTTTTTTTTAAATGTTCATAACTTATGCATACAACATAACTTTTTTATAATTTCTCCAAAAAACAAGCATTTTTAATCTTTAAAACACCTATAGTTTTGATACATAAAAACAAATTTTTTGGTCAAGTTCTTTCAGCTCATTGTGTAATATTTGTTAGCAAGTTGTGTAATATCTTTCGGATCATTGTGTCTAATGTTGATCATTTTGTTATGTATTGTAAATTTCAAAAAATGGTGATTTTCAAGTAAAATAATGCTATGTATTTTTTTTACGTTTTATAGTTCATTGTGTAATCCTGATTATTTCATCGTGTAATGTTTATCAAGTAGTTCATTGTATCTATTATTAATGATCGAGTCTAGTGCTAATCATTGTGTTATATATTGTGTCTAATGTTAACCATTGTGTTTTATAATATGGGGATTTCAAATAACAAAATGCTAAAAATGTATTTTTTTACATTTTTTTAGTTTATTATGTAATCCTGATCGGTTCATTGTGTAATCCTCGTCAAGTAGCTTATTACATCTATTGTTAATTGTCGAACTAGTCTTGGTCATTATGTTACTCATTGTGTCTAATGTGTACAATTGTGTTATGCGTTGTGTTTTCATAATGATGATTTGCACATATCACAATGCTAAAAATATAATTTTTATATTTTTCAGTTTATTATGTAATACTCGTCAAGCAACTTATTTTATCTATTGCTAATAATCGAGTTTAGTGTCGGTTATTATGTTACCCATTGTTTCTAATCTTGATCATTGTGTTATGCATTGTGTTTTTTAATTAGATAATTATGTAATCATTATCAATAGAATATTGTACAATAACCTAAATAAATTACATAATAAGTTAAAAAACTTTGTTTTTTAGATCGGCACTATACGTGTTTAAAAGATTTAAAAAACATGTTTTTATGTTGTAATTTAAAAAAATATTATCGTGTGTAAAAGTTATGAATGTTAAAAAAAAATGGAACTTGAAAAGGAAGAAAATTACCAATTTTTCTCACAACATATTTTTAATCAAAAGAACACCGATCAACATCTTAAGTTTTTCTTACACGTTTTAAAAGGTTTTTCTTACACGTTTTACTTTTAAAAGACTTTCTATTTGAAAATTTCTCATATAATATACATTAACAAAACGAGATTACTTTGTAAGGAACTTACAACCAATAATATACTCACACAAGAGGAAGCATGATCAACCTAAAATTTGTAATTGTGAAAACATTAGTAAAAGTGTGTGCATTAGTTTAACATCGTAGTGAATTCGAAATATTTCTAAATAATAATAGATGATAAATCCAATATTACGTTAACAAACCGATAAAACTAAAAAACCATCAACCCACATACATTATTCAACTTTTCCATGTAAAAATAATATTTCCATTAAAAATCTCCAGATACATTAACCAAGATATTTAAAAAAATCATTACATACAAAAACCAAACAATAATAATATTAACCACCATCAATTAACTAAACACAACCGGTTTAAATGTACCCACCACCTTCTTCACGGTTTTCCCCATCTTTTGAACCCGGTCCATCACCGTCGTGTAAGCCACTGTTCCATCATTTCCGGCCAGCACTTTGTACTTGTCTTTCCTTGTATAATTTGTGCACTCAAACCCCAGTGTTGCAGCCAAGATTCGTTGCACGTAATTCGCGACGTCGTGTGGGCTTTTTCCCGACGAGCATGTGGCCTCCGCAGGCAACTGGTTCAAGAAAGTAACCTCATAAACCGGTCTAGGGTTCATGAAGAAGAAAATCGGGTCTAGCCCTTTCCAACCCCTCGCGGTTGTGGCGTGAAAGAACCCGACTCGGTAGTTCATTGCCACCGGCACGATCCGGTCTGTTAGCTCGGCAAAAAGGGCGCTGAACCGGAGCAAAAAGGGTTCTCTGCATGTGGTACCTGTAAATTTTACAAATACTATAAGTTAATCTAATCTAAAGATGATTAAGTATTAAACGCTACTAGAAAAATAGGTATTTGTGCGTGTTTCGGTCGAAATTTAGTGTAAAAAACTGATAGCGACCGGAGTAGCGATAAAAACTTTCATGGTGATCTCATATTGCGACCATTTTGCGTCCATGTGTAATAATATAATAACCATATTTAGCGACCACTTTTACAAAAACAAAATCTTGCAACCATTTTGCGACCACCAATTATGCGACTGATTTATTTGGACACTTATAATATGATTTTAGTTAATTATATAATAAATTTTGGAACTGTTTTGTGACCGAATCTAAACGGTCACAAGTTTGTGACGGTTAACCCGTTTTACGACTTTTCACTTTTGTTCGCTAATTTTGCATTTGCGTAGATTCGGTGACAAAAATCACAAATTTACAACAAATAAATTTTATGTAGTGAAACTGTATAGTTCTGAGTTTTCAACATACCTTCTGGGCAAACCACCAAATCACCTTTTGATAGTTCTTTCTTTATTTTCTCAGCATCCACGTGGCGGATTCGGGTCAACCGGACCGTAGGGATCGGGGATAAGATCTCAGATAATCTTGATATCGAGTAGGTGACTGCCGGGATCCTCCGTTGGAGGACGGTAGACAGCACAACAGGGTCCATTAAAGTGCGGTGTGTGCAGACAAAGAGCACACCGCCTTTGGACCATGTTGGAGGTGGTGGTGGAACTCCTTTCACTATCACCTTGGCACCAAATATGCAAGCCACATAAGGAATAGCCCACATTGGCAACAAAGCCCCAATAATGATACGGATGATCGCGAGGATCACACCGATCGGGGTCCAGAGAAGGATGACAAGAGCCGTTGCAGGAGTTGGTCGCTTCACGAGTCGGCCGTCGTGAAAGATCACCGGCTTGGGCTGGGTTTCCTTGAGTGGTCTGTGCTTCTGGTCTTTGATTATGTATGGTGCATTTACTTGTTCCTGCAGTGAAAGTAAGATTATCATAATTTGTATTATATGTATGACTTTTACGGAACCAAAGCTTCTTAGTCAGTGTGATCATAATATATATTCTTATTAAAGGTACAAGTTATCTTTTTCTTAAAAAAGTAACTTAAGGCTTTTAATGTAACAAATTGACAAATTCTGATGACAAGAGCCGTCTGCTAACATTTTTCATGAACATGTTTGATAAACTCCAATAATTATTGATATTTCTATATAAAATCATAGATTTTAAAACATCTTAATCAAAAAGTGTCCATTTTTTATGTTGTATATATATTTGAACTGTATGTCAAATTATACGTTGTTTACTTACCTTGCACATAGACAATAACTGTGAATCAGAATGACTTCTTGCAAGCCCTAGGCTCGGTTGTTGACCATTAAACACGGCTGCAACACGATCAACCACTGATGACCCGAACCCACCACCCCGAACCAAGCCTGTGGCGAGCCCAAACCGGCTCACGACAAGCTCGATCCCAACAACACCATCAGCCCGTAAATGCTCCTTCACGAACCACTCAACCATAACCGTAGGCATTTTGGTCACAACCACCTTTTTATCACACATGTTAAACACCTTCCAAGCTTCCATATCAATATCATCAAAGTAAAACTTGGGTAAAACCGCCCTCGCGACGGACTCTATCTCCGACATTGGGACACCAACAGTAGCAAGAAAGATGGACAGTTTCAGGCCGATCTCGGGCTTCCCACACGCGTCGAGAAGCTTGATGATCGGCCAAAATAATAATAATATTGTGAATCGGATTAAGCCCGAGGCTTCGAATGCTACGAGCATCAAGTAGGAGAAAGGATCTTTGTTCTTCAACAGGGTTCCTTCTAGCTCTGAAAGTACATATTCCATAGTTGTTTTCTTTGTGTTGTAGTGGGTTTGTTTTTAGATGAATATTATTATTGTTTGAATGAAGATGAGCAGATGAGTTTATGTTGAATTTGTGGATGGAGGTTGAAGGTAGATCGGCTATTTGTAATACAAGAATGAGGCCGTTTATCGGTTTACACCTAACTTTCATGGGGCAAATGGCACCATTTTATATTTGAATTTTCATCTACTTATTATTTTTTTATTGATTTTATGTTATGTACACGTGGAAATAGTATGTGAATTGTGTCAAGTTTACAGGTTTAGATGTTCTAGTTGACTCTTGAAGGTTTGAAGCCGATGAACCTAAACATAACTCCCATTTTGTTCGTATCAAAAATGTTATAGGATGTTTATCAAATTAAAGGTTTGGCCGAACAAAAAAGTCAAATAAGACATTTTACTTTTAATAAATTTTATCTACTTTTATAATTGTCAAATACCTCATTTCCAACTAACCTGACTGTTCTCTAGTCGGTCTAATCATTGCTTGATCGCATATGAAATTGAACTGGGATCTGACACGTGTCCTTGCTTAACCAAAGCTGACTAGTGAGCCACTCTGCTAGCCCCGACCTCTTATGGTTAGCCCCTAGTTGACCTCTTACAACCTCGATCTAGTAAAGCCTTATAAATATGTGAACTCCTCATATATTTTCAAGTAGTAACAAGCTAATGATTGGGCTGACTAGCGTTTAGCCGACATGGGACATATATATTATATCATTGGTTGATAAATTTAAGCTGAAAATTAAATGTTTGTTTTGATGCTTGTTTTGACAAAATGAGTCGGTTAAATGTTTATCTTGATACCTTTCCTAAATATTAAATCTGACTTACACACTTTCATCACACAACCCAAACAGAATTTGTTTAAGAGGTTAAATTAACAAATTATAAATGTGTTATAATAAAATTACAAACGAGTTACGAAAGAGTGTGAAAAGTTGGAACAATCGTTACTATATTATTGTTATTATATTGCATCCAAGAAATATTTAACATTTGAATCGATATGTGTGTGGCTTCCAATGATGTTTTTTATATTAAGAAAAATGATATTTCGAATGTCTTTTGCCCTAAAATATGTAGGTTACTTACCAAGAAATAATATAAAACCACAAAGTTTTGTATAAAGTATCTAAAACCTCCACGTTTGTGCATGACAATTTCTTTGCCTTTTATGGCAAGCTAGATACACCATACAAGTGTAAAAGATATATAAAAAATACAATATTTTTATTTATAAAATACAATTGTCATCATATTAACTAATACACGTAAGCGTGAATTATATTGAAAAACGGGTGTATGACTTTTTATTTATAAAATACATTTGTCATCTTATTAACGGGTGTACCAACAGATATATGTAGCGAATCTTCTAGTAAAATATAATAGATTTAAAATCACTGGAATTAATCGAACCGAGTACAGAAGTAAACCAGTCAGTTTATGATGGTTGGTTGATTATCATATGTTAAATGCGCGTGTGTAATAACATGTTTGTGATGATAATTATGTATGAAATATATTGTTACTTTAGATATGTTGTATTTTCAGTGTAAATATAAATAACATGCAAGTTTTGAACAATTGGATACATGAACGTGGCTTGGTAGAAAGAAATCAAAGAAAGGTGATCGAGAAATGAGAGCTGGTTGATATATTATATGCTAACTTGCTCCAACGTAACAATCTTAGCATGTTACAAAAGAGTTTAAGCATACTGGGTAGAGACCCGATGTATTCTATGCCTACATTTGAAGAATTAGGGTTTTAATGCGTTTAAGATTGCTATTTATTAAGCAATCAGGCTAGGTTTTCGAGGGTGGTCCGCCCGTAGGGGCTGGAGGAAGATTTCTAGCCTAGCAATGGTGATTAAGAAGCTCAAATCCATCATTGTAGACGTGTAATCAAGCTATAATCAATTATTAAATATACAGTATGAGCATACAAGGCTAGTTCACCTTTCTTGGGTGTATGGTTTATGTTACTTATTGTATTCAATCTGCTTTCTACATTTCTAGGATATGATTCTTATTCTAATCTTACAATGTTGTCATAAGAATTATGTGTATTGTGTTCGTAATTGATGAACGATTTACCTTGTGTGAGTTTAATTAAACACTCAATCACATATTATTTTATGAGTCATTGACAATTTTGATGTCTTATTAAGTTTAAAACAACTTTAAAAAAGTAAAAAAGAAAAAACAAAGTCGATTCAAACTACCTAATCATTTTCGTGAAACCTTAATTAGTGTTTCAACCTAAAACTTATATCAATATTAGATTTTTACATTATGCTATTAAGCAATACTAACCAGGTTTATTTTGAAATCCTAGTGATATTTGTTCATGAATTGAATCATTTATGGAAATAAATAAATAAAATTTCATATGGTAAAGGGAATTTCATCTACAGAAATTCCAATTGCGGTTAATATGAACCTCTCTTTAGGTTTTATAAGCCGAGTATAGAAAAAATCTGCTTAAAATTGAAATTAATCTTGTGGAAGTCTAAAAATCTTTCCATAATAGGTAAATTAATTATCGTAAAACTGGTGCTTGAGACTACTACACTTTTACTACTATGCACTTTTTAAAGCCTCAAAAAAATCATCAATGTCTTAAAATCTTTGAGAAGAAAGTCGTAGAACACTTGAAATCAAACTTGTATGATCTGAGTGTTGTGAATATCATTTTTAAATCAAAATTATTTGGTTGTTTATTCGAATAAATCAATCGAGATCAAGAATTAATATGTTGTGTTGTGTGATTTTCGTGAGAAGAAAGAACAAAATGACTATTATCTTTCGAAATCAATACTTGCAGGGAAGGGGAGAAAACTGCCGGTAGTAGTTTTCATATAAATATATTTTACTTTTTACCATAAAGTTTCACATGTAAAATTTCGATAAAATCAAATTATCGTTCGAATTTTATAAATAAATGTTTACCAAAACTAAAAATTTTCACGTTGACGTGCCAGCTCGACCCTAGCTAGGGGCTTTGCCCCTTGGACCCCGCTCCCAGGGGTGCTGGCCCTAGACTCTCGTTGCTTAGGGGCTTTGCCCCTAATAAGGTTTTCAATATCAAAAATCATAATAAACTCAAACAAATATGCACTCCACATCTCTAGACTTGTTTGATGGATATTATGATCAAATTAGTCATTAGTCAATCCAATTACACTAAACTATCTAACAAAAGTTTCATCGGGGGAGGGACAAGTATAATAGGATAATTACTTGGGTTATGTGGAATCCCATTACGCGTTCAAAAGATGGAGGGGGTCTTGATATGGGTTACCTTAGTTCTCTTAGTTAACCCCGCTCTTCTTGTGATGGTGGTGATTAAAAGTGTAAAAATATAGTCTTTGGTCCCACAGTATTAGAGGTTACATAATATTTCTCTCATTGATGCGAGACCTGCTGAGAAAAAAGGCTTACTAGATGTTTCGCTAAGTGGCTTTCATATGAACTTAAATATATAAAAAATTCAGGTGTTCTCTTGTACCACTCAATTCAATAGATAATATATAGTTACGAGCAAAAATATATTCTTTTGAAAGATTATTGGTGCAAGTCCTTGGCGCTTAAAAATAAGCATCCTCACATGTATTCTATCAAATCAAGTAAAAACTAGTTCGCTTCATATTGGGTAACTATGACAGAATATGGAGACTTGGGTAATCTTTCGCGAGCCTTGCTAGAAAAGAATGAAAAGTAGAAAGTATTAGAGGTTGCATAATGTTTTCTCATAGATGGGAGACCCATTGAGAAAAAAAAAGTACTAGGTGTTTGATTAAATGGCTTTCATATGAACTTAGTTTTTTAAGATTTAGGTATTTTCAGCTTGCACAACTCGATTCTATGTAGAATAATTATGGGTAACAATATATTTTTTTTTGGAGATAATAGTGACGCTCATTAGCGTTTAAAAATAAACATCTTCACATGTACTCTATTAAATCTAGTAAAAATTGATTGGTTTCAAATCTAGGTAACTGTTATAGAAAATGGAGACTTAGCCCTTAGGTATCATTTTCTGAACCTTGAAAAGAATAAGGAGAAGAAGTAGATGGTCTATGTAACTATGGCGTAGTTTGTTTTTCAGATGTAAAATTTGTTTAGTATACGAACCACGTCTGTAGACATCTATAAAAGAACAGGTGGACCAAACCTCTTCAATCTGTATGAAAAAGATTGTTTATTTTTTAACATCTATACGCTACTAAAATAAACTGGTTGTGGTGTACGACAGTGCTGGACAGTGGTCGTGATGGTAGTGGTGGTGATGGTAGATGGTGGGTGGTGGTGGACGGTGGGTGGTGGTGGAGGTGGACAATGGGTGGTGGTGATGGTGGATGGTGGTGGACGTTGGGTGGTGGGTAGTGGTGGACGGTGGTGGTGGACGTTGTTGGAGGTGGTGATGGGGGGTGGTGGATGGTACTGGTGGTGGATAGTGAGTGATGGTAGTGGATAGTGGTGGAGGTGGACGATGGGTGGTGGTGGTAGTGGTGGACGGTGGATGGTGGACGATGGGGGGTGATGGTGGTGGTGGTGGATGGTGGTTGTGGAAGGTGGTGGTGGATAGTAGGTGGTGGTGGGTAGTGGTATTTAACCATCTATAGATTGTAGAGGTGGTTGGGCCAAATCTGCACCAAGAAGAGCTGGCGCAGACGTTTTTTTAATGAAACATATTAAAAAAAACAAGCAGTCTGCAGATGGTAATGTTTGCGCATGGCCTACGACACATACAGAAAAGCATGTGTGGACTATTTTTAGAAAAACAAATAACACCTATGTGATACAAAGAGGCGTGACTGTTTTTGCTTCCAAATGCCTTTCTACAATTTAGTTGAAGATCACTTTAGTCTTCAAATATATATAGTTACATCGCGATGAACTATATCAAGTGTGGATCGCATACATGGATTAAAAACATGTTAAACTTTAGAGTAACTTAGTTTTCTAAAAGTGCCAATTTCCATTCTCTTTCTTTTATTCTAAATTATATTAACTTTGCTACCATATTGCTAGCTTTTTTTTATGTTTACGCTATGTCTATTGTTTAAACTTTAAACAAAATATTTTATATTATTTATTCAGCAGCGGACTTATATGTATGGTTCTCAAGGGGGTCACCTGCATCGCATGATTTTTTATTTTTTATTTTAGATTATATACTATCTAATCTAGACTGGCGCCTATTATATTTTTACTTCGACCCCTTTTACATTTTGACTGACCCCAACGAAGAATCAATTTTGGTTGATAAAATTCTAAAAATAAAAGGGAAAGATTCAAATAAAAAGACTTTTAGAACTATAAAGTATAATAAGTAACGTCAATCATCAATCTGTTTAATCAATGGTAGAGATCGAAGTATAGGAAAATATTTGTTAGAGTGGTATTTGTAAATATTGTGAGTTCGTTGTAGATCGATCTCATGAGAAAAGAGCAGAATAAATCAATCAAGGATTATAAAAAGAACTTGAAGAAGAACAAGAACAAGAAATGTAAATAATATTTCAAGACTATTGCTCTCTGATAATGTGATTACATAAATGTGAAAATATAAGGATACTAAACAAAATGAATAAAGCAAACTATTCATACTAAACAAAATAGTCTCGTGCGTGAATTACTTCTCTTGCGGTTTAAAGTTCTCGCGTGGTAACTTGATATTTATCATCTTGATTTGATTTTCTAAGCCTCTAGGTTCAATCCTTACAATTTCACCCTAGGCTTAGTGAATCAATTCTTAAAAAATCCATGTCTGCAATTTTGTAATTTTCGTCGTACACATACATCTTGTTGTTCAGGACCTTCGTAATCAACCAACCAAACTGAGGTGCAATAAAATGAACAGATTCAACAACTTCATTAAATTTTCTCTTCAGAACTTCAGCAGATCAATCGGGTCGATGATATGGTATTTTGTGTCAACACAGTAGATCACTGCATACCCGGTATCCTTTTCACAAACCCACCTTATTAGTTTCATCAAACTATTGATTGGAAAAGGACCATGAATTGGAATCTTTCTTGCATATCTGGGATGCTTGTATACTCTAATTTTCATCGACTTCTTGATTAGTTTCATCAAACTATTGATTGGAAAAGGACCATGAATTGAAATCTTTCTTGCATATCTGGGATGCTTGTATACTCTAATTTTCATCGACTTCTTGGTGTTAAGATTTATCTGTGTCTTATCTTTAATGACTTTAGATTTTATAATCTTAAAGTCTTTAAAGTTGGCTTTGCTTTGTCTCCATATCATGTTCCTTATCCACTTTGTCTTTCCATATTTACAATTTGGATTGATGAATGACACTTGTCCTATAGCATATAAATCAGACGCTCTAAGTGTGTAGAAGTCATGCTCATCCTTATAATACTCCATCGCTCCAACTTTTCTCTTAATAACATGCATCTTTGTTGAGTACATATTTCCTCTTTGATCATCATCATCACGATCATCCTTCTTATTTCCTTTGTCATCATTCCCATCATCACCACCACCACTACCATCATCATCATCATCATCATTAAAATTATCATAATCATCACCACTAAAATCAACCTTATCCAAACTATCATCATCATCAGGATGAGTACTTTGCATAATATGCTTAGGTGGAACAATTACATCATAAGTTTCTTGAATCACTCATTGATCTTTAGTAACTTCTTCTATAAATACCATATTGGGTTCAGAATCAACAGTAGTAGTCTCTGTCATTTAAGTAACAACAAGATCTAGATCAGCAAAAACTGTTGTCCACTTGATTCTCCAAACTTAAAAGATCTACTCTAATTAGGATACACTAATGTAGATGTAAATCTGGACGTAAACTCTTTTAAATTATGTTTTCTAAGATCTAACATAGCTAAATAATAAATTTTATTGATGTTCTAAGCAACTGATCTTAGTATCTTTTTCTAGTATCATCCGATGTAAATCATAAATCTGTTGAGTTTTCTCTAACTTCTCTCTCTAATACTTGAACTCGTTGTTCCAATGAAGCTGTTGTTGGTTAACTTGTAGAAGTTGCAGCTGAACATCTCTCTTATAGAGGATTGTTAATCAAATAATACATAATCCATACTAACTGCTTCTTCATTATCTTGACCTTGAGTAGAAGTAGTTTGCACATCTTCTAATGTTGACCTTGGTGCTTTAGTAGTTGATACTTTAAAGGTATGCATTAGTGTATCAGTTACAGTTGTAGAATCTATAACTTTCACCGTTTAAAGTTCTCGCACGGTAACTTGATCTTTATCTTCTTGATTTGATTTCTCGAGCCTCTAGGTTTAATCCCTATATTATTTTAAGATTAACCACTTTTATTGACTTTTTACAAGTTCACCCATTTTTTAAATGTTCATAACTTTTATATATGACATTATTTTTATGAAAATTACACCATAAAACAAGGGTTTTTTGTATTTAAAACAATACATTGTTGTTGTATAAAAAGACAATATTTTTTATGCTTTTAAGCACATTACTCGTCATTGTGTCTTAGTGCAGTTCTTTATGTCTTTTTGTTTGTTATTGTGTATTTTTAAAATACTATCATGTTTTACTATAATAATGAATTCTATAAACGTATAATGATAGAAGAACATTGATAAGTATCTTTCGTATGTAAAACACAATAATAAATTAACAACTAATTAATATAACACATTAAACAATGAATAAATAACACAATGTCTTATTGTGTTTTCTTATATTTGTTGTGTTATATTGAACATTATGAGTTTTGAAAAATAACCGGTTAAATAATATCATTGTGTATCTATATTTGTAATACACATTATAGGTAACAAGTTTATATAATCTATAAAAAATAATGATAAATATAACATATTGTGTTATTTTCAACACTATGAGTTTTGAAGAATAGGTGAATACATATCATTGTTTTCTTTTAATTATAAAACACAATTATAGATAAAAATCTTAGATAATCTATAGAAACAAAGACAAAAATAACACAAATGGTCTAAAACGTAAATCATAATTATGAATTCGTATAACAAATGTTCAAAACATATGACACAACTTACTGATATTGGAAGCAATTAACGTATAAGACACATTGAGCTTATGCATTTGACAAAATGATCAAAATCCCATATTTTATAAAATAACACAATGACATGTCTTAAACCAACAATTATTATTAAACTTTTTAGATTAAATGATTTTTTTACTATAACTCTATCCAAAATAAAAACCTATTACAAACTAATTATTGTATATTTAAAAAGATAAGTTATAGAACTAGTCAAGCTATTATAATAAAATAAAATGTTGATATACACTTGACACAGTTATAAATTTTTAATTCTAATTTTCTTGTTTCTCTCTTATATTAAATAATTACATTAACTATAAATGGTATTATTTAATTAATTTAAGGATAAAATTTGTTTTTACTAAATTAAAAATATATCTTTTTTTAAATGTAGTTTCTAAAGAATAATTTTTTTTAAAATGAGAAATTTTGCTAAAACATTGAACTTTTTTAGTAACAAATTAATTATTATAAAATTAGTGTTTTTATAACAAGAAAATTTAAAAACCAAAATTACGAAAACTTGGAATTACAACAAGAAAATTTTAAAATAAAAAGTTTAAAATGTTGTTTTGAAACAAAAATGTTAAAATTTCTTTATTTTTGAAGAAAAATAAAAAGGTTTAAAAATAAAAGTTTTGAAAATGATATCATTGCTTTATTATTTATAATCTTTAGTCATACATGATTTCAATCGTATCTTATCTTAAAATATCGTTTTATAATTAATACATTTTCTTTCCTAACTATTTAATATTTTATTTATTAAACTTCTAAAATAATATGAAGATGTAGATATTAATGAAGAGGCTGATGCAACCTAAACATCCAAAGTCTGTCCTGCATGCTGCACAAGTGTAATGAAGAAGAATGCTTAGGAAGTTTCGCACATGCAACAAAAATATTCTAAGTGTAAAATCTTCCGATGCCAAGACCAATATCTTCCGAAGCCAAATATGAAGTCTTCCGAAGCCTCAGAGACAAAGTCTCCGAAGCTTGAACTTATGAAGACAGATTTCTTCCGAAGACTTTTGACACATGCTTTATCTGATGTACTATTCCATAAAACTAGTCCCCTTTCCACTGCATCTCTGTAAAGTCACCAACTTACATGAGTTGGTGAAAAGGTACATGATTTTGGTAACTGTACATTAAGGTCTTGAGTCTGTAAACTTTCTACTTCATGTACTTTATCCTTTTTGTAATAGATAAGGATGTGAACTTTGGCATGTCATAGTCACTAGTCAAAAGGCAATCTGCCTTTTGACTCTACAATTGATTTTATTTGTGTCTAGTCAATTGTATCCAGCTGACTTTCAAAGTATAACCGGTTGTAGGATGTAGTATAAGTATCTCATGTTCTTGTATCTTTCTATTATGCTTTGTAACACTTGTAATAGAACATAGAGAAAGCAATATACTTCAATCTTGAAAACCATCTCACTGTGTATTTTGCTCTTGTGTTATGTCTCTCA